>JNEM01008445.1:0-25129 GCA_000697335.1 Conidiobolus incongruus B7586 | reverse complement strand
TATAAATTAAAGATATTTATTTTTATATATAATAATTATAGAATATATAAAGTTAAATCTATAAAGGATTTTCTATATTAAATAGTTGGAAAAAGCTACCATATTTAATATATTCACTAGATTAAAGCTTTTATAATTAGAATTGTTTTAAATAATTAAGAAAATATAATTATAAAAAAATTCCTATAAATAAATTAAATTAATTTATAAAGTATCAAATTTGAGTCCTTAATAAAAAAACTATTTTCAAATGTTAAATGCTTATCAAAAGTATAACTAACAGCTATTAATAATAAAAAATAAAATTAATCTAATATTATTTATTTAATTTTATATCAAATTATGTTATTTTTTAATTTTTATATCAATATTATAAAAATTTTCAAATTTATCATTTATTAATAAATAATATTATAAAAAATGTAAAAATATTCATGATATTAAATCCATATTAATTAATTTTTTATCATCTATTCTATTATATCAAATATCTCTAAAATTTCAATATAGCTTACTATATGATAATATTACATATTTCAAAATAAATTATTCAATTATTATTAATTAAAAATATAGCTGCCATTAAATAAATAAAAATACTATAATTATAATTAAAATTAAAATCAAAATTATATATTGTGTATTAAAATTAAAATCAAAATAATTTAAAAAAAATCAGTTTTATATATAATTTAATCCAGTTCAAAAAAAGTTAGTACTTTATTTAGAATTACTCTTTTTAAGAATTATTTTTAGGTCTCATTTTTAATATTAAATATTTTAAACATTGTATATCTAAATAAAACAAAATTTATCACTCTGGTATTTCGAGTTTATATAATAATAATCAATTATTTAAAGTTAAAAAACAATATATTAAATTATGATAGAATAAAAAGACCCATAATTTTAAAGTGACTCGGTTTTAAAACCGTAAAATTATAAAAAATGAATTCAATTTAATTTTATAAAAAAATTGAAAAATATAATAAATTTTTAATAAAATTTATAATATAGTTATTTCATTATAATATTTCTATGGAAAGTGCACCATTACTCAATAATCCATCACCCAATCGCAGCAATAATTGGATATTATACCACCCTAATTTAAATCTTATTGAATTTGCGACCTATCTTTTAAGTGTATTCTTTCCTATTGCTTTTATCGTATTCTTGTCATCGGCTCAGCCATATGTGCTCATTGATATTTTGGGCAAGAAAGATGATTTGGGGAAATACACCACTTACTTAGGATTAGCTGACCAGTTGGTGAGCTTAGTTATGGTGAATGTGTGGGGGCTAGTTAGTGATAGGATTGGCAGACGATTCGTATTTGTTATCGGATTTGTATTGACAGGTATTTCGATTTTGATATTCCCTTTCAGCCGGAATATTGTTCCCCAGTTGATCATTGGTAGAATGGTGTTTGGATTAGGTACTTCTGCAACTCTTTCCATGGTGACTGCTGGATTAGCAGATATCCGAGGTGAGAATCACTCTGGAAAATTATCAGGGTTAGTTGGGATGGTGAGTGGATTTGGTGCATTATTTGGAGTGGTTATATTATTGTCTATTATTCCTTGGTTTCAGTTGAAATATGACATTGTTTCAAGTATTCGCTATGGCTTTGTTATTGTAGGTAGCTTGAGTATTGTTTGGGCGTTGATTGTTTTGTTTTTGTATCATAAGGAAGATTCTCAACCTTCTAGAAGTCAAGTTCCTAATTTGATTGATTTGAAATCACAGTTGAAGAGATGGTTATATGCACTAAAACTGGGATTCAAACGGCCTCTCGTTGGTTTAGGCTATCTCAGTGGATTGACTGCTAGGGGTGATTCACTCATATTGACTGTGTTTATTACGCTTTGGGTAAGGACTTGGTTTGAAAACCAGGGTTTATGTATCCCAGTACCTGGTAATGATCCTGAGACTGTCAAAAGAAATTGCAGGGAAGCGTTTAAATTGGCTTCCATTTTAGGTGGTGTTGGACAGATGTTTGCATTATTGGCAGCTCCTGTATTTGGCTATCTTTTAGACAGAATCCCCAGTATCAATGTATTATTTTACTCATGCATTGTTAGTTGTATAGGATATTTTGGCTTGGGTAATCAAACCAATCCAACTGATAAAGCTACTTTGTTCTATATCTGCTTGATTGGATTAACTGAAATTGGAACCATTGTCACAAGTTTAAAAGTATTAAGTGATAGTGATAAAGTAGACAAGTATCAGAGGGGCAATGTGGGAGGGGTGTATTCTTTCTTTGGCAGTCTTGGAATTATACTTGGGGTGACATTAGGAGGGTATTTATTCGATCATACTGGCGCAACTAGTCCCTTTTATTTGGTGGGATGTGCACATGTCATATTATCTATATAATCCTTTATATTGATTCTCCTAAAGCTTTTTAATTAAAAATTATCTCAGTATTATATTCTTAATTTAAGTTCATAAATAAATTTTATTATTGATCATGGGAAATAATTAAATGATATGGATTAAGAGCTAAACAGAATAAATCTTCAATACTGTTACTCAATTGCTTTTTCGTAATGGGTATTTTGAGATTTTGCTCAATATTATATTTGAGTAACTTTAAATTGGGTGAATATTTTATTTCTAATTCCTATAATTAATCAATATTAGTAAATGCTGGCTATATATTATATATTATTTTGTACCTCTTTGGCTTTAGTTAATAAATTGATAAAAGGCTCTGATTGTTGAATTGCAATACTTCCTATTGGTTCGATATTTTGATCCTGTTGAGTAAATACTATAATTTCAATTTTCTTAACAATGGGAATTGGCGCTTGTATTGTTTGTACAACTGGTTCTATTTGAGGTTTCGCGGCAGGTTGCTTAGGCTTTTCACTGTCTGGATTGAATACAGCATCCTCAGGAAGTCCCCATACTTTACTGAGGTCAGGCTCTGCTAAATAAGTCGGGGTGAATTTTATTTTTTTATCGAGAGGTTCTTCAGAACTGTTCGTAGGAGTTAATTTGAAATTGGTTACTTTATCTAATATATGATTAGTTAATTATTCAAGATTGATTAGGTTAAAATACTTTTGAATAACTGTTGAATAGCTTGACTACTTGCTAATTCTACTGGAGTCTGACCCTTGTCATTAGTTAAATTAGGATTACTTCCATTGGCTAAGAGGTATTGAACAACTGGAAGATGATTTCGTTTGACTGCCCAGTGTAAGGGAGTCCATTTATTCATAGGATGTTGACAGTTGGGATTGACACCGCCTGCAATGTATTGAGCAACTGCTTTTAAATTGCCCAATGAGCTTACTTCTAATAGGTTAGATTCTCTTTGATCAATTGTCATTTTTTCAAATTTAAACGATTTGATAAATTAATTTGTAAAAAGTAAGAATTAATTTAAATTATTTAGATTGAATTTATTTATTATGGTATTTGTTATTCAAGGATTAATATTTTAAAATTGTGACTATGATTTATTCAATTAATATATTCGAGCAATTATTATTCATTTCACATATTAGCAATAAACTCTAATAGTGTTTACTTTTTAATGTAGTTTAGAACTAATTTTGATTAATACCAAACTGATTAATGCTATATAAAGGTATAATGGAGAATCGAAAGATATAATCATCAATATAGCAATATAACAATATATATATATATATTATATTTCAAATAATATAAATATAAAATAATCAAGAAAATCTATTCAAAAATTCTAAAATTGCTAAATTATCTTAATCTAGTCCAATTTACCAATTTCAATTAAAAAAATTATCCCTACATCTCATCTAACAAATTTTCTAAATTTAATATGCATTTAAACATAATTATTTAATTTTATATAAATTCGTTTATATAGTTGAATATAGTAGTTATTAAATAGCATAATTGAACTAATTTTATAAATTATGATTATTTTCTACCGAATTTTAACAATAATTCTCATTTTGACATATATAAAAAGTCGAGATTATATCTAATATACTGTGAAATTAAGAGATATTCAAATTTTGATCAAGATTATTATCCAAAAATAAGAGTTAAATAGGCTGATTATTATTTTGATGAATTCATGATTCTTCACTATTTCCTTATTTATCTTTTCAATATATACTTTTTTATATTGATTCTCAAATAGCTTCAAATAAAAGAATTTAATATATTGTAGTGTGTATGGTTTTAATAGTACGATATTCTGTAATTATGTAGTGAATATTGTTTTTATATTAGTATTTAAAGAATCTGAAGTAATATTGAAGCTCTATTTTTGATTAATATACCCATTGTTTCATCCACCCAAGTTATATATGAAAATGTATTGTAATAAATGATTTATTTGTAATGCTTCATCACTGTTAACTGATTTTAAGAATATTCGAATTCATTTCAGTACCTCTCTAGTGAGAATCCAAGGTACTGCTACATGGTCTGATTATGATCACTTTTAATTTTAAACTTAATATACATCAAATAATTGATGATGATTAAGTTATAAAAACTTGTTTGAACATTGGAAATTTGAAAATAATATTTTATTCAGCTCAATATAAAAGCATTGTGATATTTCGTAAATAAAAGGTATTACCAGATATAATTGATATTTGAATAATGGCCATTATGAAATTTTCATTGTTTACATTGAGATTATTGGGTGTGAGAGCAGATTTTAACTATACTTTAGATGCTTTAGCCCAAGAATGCCCCGAACCCAAGACCATCTTGCGTCATCACAAAAAATTCCACGATGAATTGTTGGATTTACCAGATTTTTTTCATCTGGGATATCATGAACTTATGTAAGAAGTTGCCTCTTATTCGTCAGAACCCCCCTACCAAGGTTCCCATTGTATCTGTTGAACGATTGAAGTACCATGCAAAGCCCGCTCTCCTTCCCTATTGTCTCAAAGATGAGGACTATGAAGATGCTGAACCCGATAGAAAGAATGTTCAGTATGGTGACTTTGCCTTGGATAAGATTCTTCGTAATATGAGCTATGGCTCAATGGTCATTACTGGATTCTTCCCCAACCAAAAGAACATTGTCGTATCCCATCGTGGTACCGCTAACTTGAGAAACTGGTTACGCAACATCAGCTATGGTCAAGTGCCAATGAGAGGTGCTCCTGGAGATGTCGGAGTCCACGAAGGATTCTTGGGTATTTACAGATCTACAGATAAGAGCTCCAATGAAAGATTGAATCAATTATTGACCGATCCCAAGCATAAAGACTACAAGATCGTATTCACTGGTGTCAACTTGGGTGCTGCTACCGCCCTCGTTCACGCATTCGATGCCGGTAAACGCCTCAAGGATGCTGGTCGCACCGTCGAACTCTTTACTTATGTCGGTCCCCGTGTTCGTAACCGCGCTTTTGTCGACCATTGCATCTCCTTGCGCATTATCACTGGGAGATACACCAATGGAGGCGATATTGTCTCCAAAATGTACCCCAGAACCAAGAGTTACGTCCACATTCCTGGTGAATTCTTCAGCCTTCCCAACTCTGGTGATAAGGTCATCACTTGTAGCCAAGCTTGGGACGAAGATCCCAACTGTGGATGGAGTACCAACGATAATATTCGTTTAATTGATCATGCTTTCACTTTTGGAGATATTCAAAAACTATGCTCTTATAATTATTAATATATATATGATCTTTGTTTTTATATTTAAAATTTAATAATAAATATAAATAACTAATATGAAATTAGTTGGTCATAGATTTGTTAAGTATAAGCATTGCTTTAACAATTGATATAATACAGCAATCAGAGTAATTTATTTATAATAACTGATTAAAATATTTCTACTTAACTTGTTTAAATGATTTTGCAAGTACATATAAATAATCTTACATATATTAAAATTCCATATAATTTATTAAGCAATCATAAATTAAAATTATTGATTCAGTTGCATAATTAAGACATCCAACTCTTGACAAATTAAATTATCTTGACAAGCTTGACGAATAGTTCTAAGGTAAGGTTAATAAATAAGAAATTGAATTAATCTATAAATGACTTGCCTGAGCATATTAGCATCCTTGAGATTGAAGGCTTCTTGACCAGCCTCGCGATACGCTTTAATATCCAAAAACAATTGTGGCCTAATAGATGCATTGCATTTGACGACATATCGCATCGCTTGATTGGGCTGTTTCGCTTCGACACAGGCCTTATAGAATGGCTTGAAAATGGTTAGGTTAGTGAATTAGAAGAAGTTGAGCAATTTGATATATAATTACTAAATAACCAATTGGTGATTTCTTAGATTTGGAAAAAGCTTCCAAACCTTCCCAATTTCTTGCTTGGACTAATCCTTTGAGTTTGAGCCACCAGAATCTAAATCAAATTCAGTATAACATTAACCACACCTCGATAATAAAATACCTCTTGTCACTAATGTTAAATGTGCTCTTTAATTGATTGACGGTTGTTTGGTCGTCTAATTTTGCTGCTAAAATCACAGTATCGGCTAAACTTTTGCCAACGAAAGGTTGACGTGTTTTGGATTCCAGTTCTGATTGGATTTTTAATAATGTGATTTGTTCTTCCATTAACTATGATATAGCGTTAGATAGTGTCATTATATGAAAGGGAATATTAAATACTTGAGATGAGTTACCAGAGTCTTTGACCCCATTAAATCGCTTAGAAGCGTCTTTCCATACTTGTATTACTTCCTCAACACTCTTAGAGGGATAGGCTTGTTGAATATCAAAAATCACGCGGTCGAGTGTACGATCTTCTTGGTAGTAAAAGTCTTTGAGTAGTTGCGGGTCTTGGTACTTGATATTCAACTCAAATAAAGAGCTTGCAATCGGGTATTTGGATAAAGTTCGGAAGAAATCACCCAATGGAAGCTTTCTTTGGAGCATCTGTAATACCAAGTAAACTAATAAAAAATTAATAAAGTGTCATAAATTATTGCTGGATAGTTACCTAAATTGGGATCACCACTTAGTATAGCTTTCTCTAAAGCAAGTCCATCTTGATTCATATTCAAAAGCATTGGAATTTGTCGAGATGTCTTTGGCTCTCTATCGAGCAACTACATTGAACATCAGTCAAACAATGATTTAAAAATAGAATAAGGTTTACTTGGATAGCGAGTTTAAATAATCCCATTTCATTTGCAACCTTTGCTATTTGATGATAAGCTAAGCCTGGTTTATCATCCCCAATTTTATTGAGGACAATTCGAGAGGTGGTTTCTTCATCTTCAATAGAGTATCGAATCTAATAGTATTTTAATTAGATTCATTATTAGTATTATGAGACTTAATTTACCTTGGTACAAGCCCAGTCAATGATCACATCATCAGTTTTCCACTTCAAATGTTCACATACTTTAATAGCAAGTAAATGCTTTCTTAAGCTCAATAATCTTTTCAGCACCTTCTGAGGACCTAGAATTTCTCTGTATTGATATAGAGTGAGAGGAAGACCGACTGATGGGTGGCGCAAGCAGTTCAAAACACGTAAAGTAGTAGCCATTTCTATAAAGGGTGTAGGACTAAATTCATGCAAAAAGCTTTTACCAAATGAAGCAGCCTAAAAATTAAAATTAAAATCTAAGCACTTATTATATAAAAAAATTGCTTATGTACTTTTAATAATTGTTTTTGAAGATCGATAGACCACTGTTGACCGGCTGCTTCAATACATGAATTTACAGCAAATTCTAATTGATTACCAATATTACGAATGTTTTCATCTGCTTTGGGTGATTTTTTCTAAAAAAATGAAAATCAGCCATTGTATTATTTGAAAATAAATTATTTGGATATTACAGAGAAATGATCCAATGCTTCATATAACATTGCGGATGGAGAAGTAGAGCCAATTCCAAATAAGCTTTCAGTTGCTGGATCTAATTTGGTTAAAAATTCAACACCATCTTGAGATATGATTAAAATCCCGTCTTCTTCAGTTGCAAAATGAACCATGTGACCGTCGAAGAACAGTTGACTGAAGTCTCCGAAAGGTCCTAACATTGTTGTAGAATTTGTTGTATGCAATAACAAAAGATCATTGCCACACCTAGTGAAAAATTAATATTGAAATGAATGATAAAATGAGATCAAATGGTACCAAGCAACTTTTAGAATATTTTCCAATGAACTGAGGTCTTGTTCGAGATATTTCTTATGAAAATCAGAAGAAACAACAAGTGCTTGACAATCAAAAGTAATTAAACATAATAACTTTCCATTGGGAGAAAGGGCAATGTGAATGAAAGGACCCTGTTGAAGTAATTGATCATTAGTTCCTTGACTGTCGAGCGCAATAACAGTACTCTGAGTAGCAAGTAATACTTCAACATGCTTGCTCAATGACAAATCTGGAGGGATAATACACCATGAATGAATAGTCTCTTCACCTGGATAATAATTTAAAGTTTGGGCCAAAGGCTGGTCATAATCAGAAATATGAATAAATTGAGAGTCTGAAGTCAATACAATCAACCCACTATCCCAAAATTTGGCTTCAGAAACGTGCACTCCAGGGGCCAATCCAAGCGAAAAAGTTTTAAAATCACCAAATAATTGATAAATTCTGACTGTACCATCTTCGAATACAGCTGCCAGATTATCCTCTTGAGTCCATCCTAAATTAATTAATCTAGCTTTCTCCCATTTGATTCTGTTGACTAATACACCAGATAATGTATAAATTAAAATTTGGGTGGATAATTGGGGTTGAGTCGATTGAATAAGTTTGGTTGTGTCCCTTACCAGTGCTAAATAGATAAATATTAATTCCTTATCAAAAATATTACTATCAATTCATACCCAATAAACCCATTCCTCTACCCACTACCAGTTTATAGTGATCAAAATTGAGTTCGAAATGATCCAGATTATAAAGTAAATGCTTTCTAACAATTGAGATCAGTTTATAAATAACTGTAATAATTTTGAAATTTTAACGTATGACTTACGAATAAAAAGTATCTCCTAATTGGATCCAGTTAGCTGATACCAAACCTGAAGATAAAGGTTCGAAAATTGGTGAATTTTCAAATTCAAGCATCTTTAAAATTTCAATCAGATAAATTAAAAATAATAATATTCACAATTTAAATTATGTACGTAATTTGGTTATATGTACTAATTATGTTATCAAACTAATTAATTATATTTAGAGTTCAATGTTTGAATTTTTAATTAATATCAATTGATATAATTTATTTGATTCATTCATTCAAGGCCTAGTCACAGACTTGAAAATGAATGATTACATCACATAATAATGAATTATGGGTTAAAATCTATAAATTGTGAAAGGTGCTATATATTTGAAATTGACATTAAGTTTTAAATCTACCTGATTTGCTAAAATATCTGTCTTTATTTTTATCCAATATTCACAAATTATTACTCAAATCATATGACGATTTTTTGATATATAGCTTAACCCATCATATTTTTACTGCTGTATTCTCAAATGTTTTGATTATTGAGAATTTCTAAAGTTTTTAAAATATATGACAATAAACGATAAATTTATTTAATATATTTTATAAATTAAAAATGCAATAAATAATTGAGGAAAATTTTAATTATTAAAGTATTGTATTTTAAGATAAACATTAACAAAATATTATACATAT
The DNA here is from genome assembly GCA_000697335.1 of Conidiobolus incongruus B7586. Lineage (NCBI taxonomy): Eukaryota > Fungi > Entomophthoromycota > Entomophthoromycetes > Entomophthorales > Conidiobolaceae > Conidiobolus > Conidiobolus incongruus. Next base: position 15,504 of record JNEM01008445.1, on the reverse strand, counting down.
ATGATTTACACCACCTCTATTTTATTAAATATTTCCACTATAGTTATTCTAATTAAGACAATATAATTGGAATTCAATTATCAAATTTGATATTATGGATTCCAAAGATTTTTTAATCTGGATTTTGAAAATACTTTATTAGATTAACAGCTAATGTCTATCTCTGAAATAAAAGAAAATCTAACCAGCTTTTAGTATAAAATGCTTCAATTTTCAAAATAAAGTTATATAAAAAATAATATGATTTAGTATTTATTTATAAATGAATTCTTTACATTTAATAAATATTTAGGATTTAAAAATATTTAATATAAGTGTAAAATATTTCAAACTATGACTTGAAATTAAATTAAATAACTTAATTACCAATAATATTACTATTAGCAATATTTTATAATATACATTTTAACACTTTTTCTTTAAGCATTTTGGTACAAAGTTTTAATTATTTGATATATAATTTTTCTGAAAATCTATTAATGGTGAAATTTATTTTTTAGACAATTATAACTGAGTTTAAAGAATTGGATTAAATAATCAAATAATTTCTCGTATTATTTCAAAATAGCAATGTTAATATATATAATAACATCAAAAGCAATGATTATCTATTACTGAAATTATTATCAAGTTTAAAATCATTAATGAAATAAAATATTTTCAAGGATTTGGCTCAGTTGTAGTAAATGAATATTAATCAATTCAAGAGTGAAATTTTGGTGGTTTGTTGAACTCCCAGTGATTGGTCAATGAGTTTCAGTCTCCAGTTTATTCAATTAATTGATGATTATATAGGATTGCATCTTACATTAATTCATTTCAATTTTTTAATTTTAATTTAATGCTATATTTCAATAATATATAATATATAATACATAATGTATAAAAATGGTAGATTAGCGTAGTTTTAGAGTTAATCAAAATAAACCGACTAATAAGTTTAGTTTATCTGACAAAAAAGTTGAAAATACCAAAGATATTAACATGGTCAAAAATCAAATTCATAGTATAAAGCAAGATTCTGCCACTACTACAAGGCAAGCTGTCGCTAGATTGGCGAAAACTGAAGGGATTGCTGTGAATACTATGGAAAAATTGGGAACTTAATCAGGTAAGTATTCCTTTTATTTGAATAATATATAGAGTATTTAATTAATTATGATATATAGAAAAAATTAATAATGTTGACCGTCAAATGATAATTGCCGAGCTTTAAACAGATTTAGCTCTGGAACAGAGTGCTGAGTTGAAGAGAATCGTTTGTTCAATGTTCAGCCTTTTCAAAAACCCATTCAATTTTAAAAGTAAAAACGAACTTAAAATTGAAAGATTAAAATCATCAGGCAGTTCTCGAGAGGGACAACGAAGCTAGAAAATTTGATTTTGACACTAAGAATCGTATCAATAATGCAGCTAGCGAAAGCAAAAAGCATACCATCTCAGGTGGATCGTTGCCTATGCAAAATACCAACAACTACTCCAATGCCAGTACTCGTAGCGCTCCTGCCAAATCCAAATACAATTTTGAAGAAGATGCCAATGGTCAAGCTTTTGAAGATGAAATTGATAGCAACTTGGATCTTATTTCTAATTCATTGAACCGTCTTAAGAATTTATCATTGAATATGTCTAACGAATTGGATATTCAAACCAGTAAAATTAAGGATATTACCAAGAATTCTGAAGGTGTTCACTAAAAATTGGTTATTGGTCAAAACAGAATAAAGCGCATTAACTAGTATTTTAGAGATATTTTTCGCCTAGCCATTAAAAAACAGTTAGGTCATTTTTCATTATATTTTTTTTAAATTTCAGTGTGATATGTATCTTTCTATGAATATAGGCATAATTTAATATTTTGGTTAAATTTCAAAGTATTTATGTTATCAATACGTTACTTTTAAGCAAATCTCTAAAAAAAATCCCATATTAAATAAGCTATAATCATGGTTTTAAAGTTTAATAGTCATAAAGTTAATATTTTGTATATTAATTTTGAAGTGTTAAAAAATAATGTTTTATATATCAAACTCCATTATGCTCCCAACAGGGATCGAACCTGTGACCTTGGCGTTATTAGCACCACGCTCTAACCAACTGAGCTATGGGAGCTATAGTTAAAAATAATGAGAACAATTATATGAATGGATAATGAATTTTTTGTACAAAATAAACGCATTACTTTCATTTTTTTCTTCCTATTTTTTTATATTCTATAATTTTTATCACTAACTACTTTTTAATATATGTTCTTATAAGCATATAATTTAAAATTTATCACATTGTTTATATATTTATTCATTAGTATATTATCAAGTATGTCAATTTGAATATAATAATGAATTAACAATCAATTTAATAGATTAGCTCTTGCAGCTATAAATAATCCGAAGTCTGAAATATTAAGCCTAATAAATTTTAAATATTCCAGAGTTAATGTAATAATTATAGAGTTAATGTAATAATTATAGATTAAATAAATGATATTTGAGAAATATTAATAAAAAAGATAATATAATTTATTGATATTGTGATTGATTTATAGTTATATCAACTGTAAATGATATATATATATAGGAGAATTAGGTCAATCTGTAACAAGGATGATATTTGAATCTTCTATATTAGTTAAAATCAGAAATTGTTAGTAAAATAACAAAATTCATATAGTGTAATTTCGCATTAAAGGTTCAATCTGGTTTGAATTATCCTTACATTTCATCCAAGTCATATTTTTTTATCGCAATCGTTGATTTCACCAGCGATAATGCTTGTTTGATTAGCTTAATTGGCAACTCTTTCTTTCAATATAATTATAGTGGAGTAGTTTCCGGTAATAACCTTATTGTTAAGTTGAATACAAGGTTTAATGAATATTTATATTGTAAATAAATGTATATCTATATTGCAATATAGGTGAAAGTCATCTTTCAATACTGTTTCAAATTCATCGCTGATAATTCGGCTTAAATAAGTTCTATATCTTCAACTTCAGTCTCTTTACCGTTTAAATTGATTTAATTAGTTATGTATAATCTAATAAAATATTATTATAGAGATATTATTTTGATCAAAGTAATTAACAATAACATCAATCATCCATTCCCTCTTTTCTTCTGATTCAATACATTACCACTTAATTCAGACAGCTCATATTAAATCATTTTGCTATTTAAAAATCAAACAGATCCCTTTAAAGGCTAAAGCATTATGATGAGCGATTTTTTATAATATTTAAGGATATAATCAATGAACTTTATAAATTTAGTAAAAGAATTAAATGATAATAATGAAAGAAAGTTTATATTTTTATGAGATTGGAATTGGTTTTTTCTTGAACTTTTAACAATTTATAGCCATTCAATAGTGGATATTATATATATTTTTTGATTTGATAACTTGTCTCAAACAACAAATGTATACATATGCATTAACAATAAATGAAATTTGAAAAATCAACTCAAAATAAATTAACTCTTTCAATCCCATAAAAGAATAAAAACTACAATTCGGCTAAAATGAATCAAATTAGGCATAATTCAATTTAATTAAAATATTGAATAATATGTCAGCAAATAATAATATAACAAAAGTTGAAAGTGACGATGAATATGAAATATATGAAGAGGTAATTATTGATATTTTATTATAATTTATTATTTTTTTATTGTACTTTAATTTAGACAACTTATGTAACAATGGAATTTGACTCTGATAAATGGGGTACTTTACCTAAACCAGGTCAATCTTATTGTATGACTGTGAGTTTATGTATAGATATGTTAAACATATTTTACTTATTAGAGAAAACTATTAGGGTCTTGATACTGACCAACCATATTTTCAAGCTGCTGAAACTACTTTTAGAGGGCAGTATGACGAAGCTATTGGTACTGACATTTTATTTGTTGTACCCAACCATTTAGTAAATAAAGAAAATAACAATAATGCCACTAATAATAGTAATGAAAATAAGGAAAATGGATCAGGTAAATAATATATTATAATTTGAAAATAATTTTTATATACTTAAATTTTGATAGATAATCAACTCAAGTATTTAACACATACGACTAAAAAGTTAAATATGCTTCAAATTGACTTATTAGCTAAAAAGACGAAAGATGAAGAGATGAATGTTGACCCTGAGATGAAACCTAATTATCCTTTTGATTCCTATGATGTAATGGAGTTGGAATAGTTGCATTATTGATTTATATAATATCAAATATATACTGTAATTTAAAAATAAACATTATTTTATGTATATCATTTTGGCTATTACTTAAATCCATATTTTAAATTAATTTTGAGGTGTTATATTATTATAATAAAATAATTTATAGAGAAATATTATAACATTTTTAATCTTGTTTAGTTTCGGTAGTTTGAGACTTAACTTCTGACTTGTCTGGTCTAATCCTCCATCCTCTTAATTTTCTCTTCATTAAGGATTTCTGAGATTCTTCAAGTGAGACATTAAAGTCCTCCAAATTAGGGGGATCGGGATATTTAAATTCGTGGTCTAAAGTGACAATAGCTTTCTTATAACTGGGATCTCTAGAACGTTGATTGGTTCCTGGATCTCTTCTAATTTTACCCTGATATAACATAGTACGAACGTCAACAGGCTTGACTTTATAAATATTGGTTAAATAATCTTGAATATCCAACTTGGAAAGATGAATAGGAACTCTGAAAGCGACTTGATTAGGAGGTAATTTGGTACGGATCATTGTAAAGATGATATTAGGAAAATAGACTAATTTCTTGCCATAAACCATTTTGAATAATTTACTAAAATATTACAAATAAATATTTATATCCGAATATATTATTTCTAATATTTTGTATTAATTGGAAAATTCTATAATTATTATATATTTTTTTATGATAATTTTCGTTTTAATTTTTGATTAAATTTCAAAATATTTATATTCAATCATTAAATTTATTCTATTTTATGGGATATCTGGGAGTATATGATACAATCCCATATTTTTAATTTTTTTAAAATAAATTCATAAGTTTCATAATGGTGGTGAAATCATTGATAAATTCAAATACCCAATTAATTTATTATTTAAATAAATCTTATTTATTTATAGTTTGTAAAATGAGTTTTAATGTAGTCCAACATCGTCAAAGAGTACTCAATATGTACAGAGAATTTTTAAGATTAAGTTATGATTGGCCAAAAGACGTATTGAGACCCAAGAGAGATTTTAGAACACATTTACATAAACAAATAGTTACTGCTTTTAATGAAAATTCTGAATTAGACCCTCAAAGTGAACAAGTTCAAAGACTTCTGGCAAAGGGAGATGAACAATTAGAAGCCTTACAAAATTTGTTAGATAATAAATATCACGACCAAGTAAGTTTACGTAGTATCAATTTTAATTAATTTGTTTTTAATATATTAATAATTTAGTATCCCCTCTCCAATGAGATGTTAAATCCTGCTAGTAATCCTCAGTATTATAAGAAATTATTATCTTCTCTCTCTCCCTATACTTATATGAGTCCATGGAAAGCTTTAATTAGTAAAATGTTTGGTAAAAATGAAACACCAGCTAAGCCTTAATTTATTTAAAAAATATTATTTAGAATATTAAAACAAACCAAGTTATAAATAAATAAATTAAACGCCAATTTATTAAGATTCAACAACGATTAAGATAGCCATTACATTATTTTAGCTTTTAATTTTATATTACTTGTAAATTTAAATATTTTCAATCAGCTCAACTGGTTTTAGTTTAGTAGAGATTATAATGAACATATTTTACAATTTATGCATTGCAAAAAATCGATTTGGAATATTGATACATAATTCTGACATACTTTCAATACAATCTTATGTTCATCATTTCTTAATATCTATTAAACCCAAAAATATTCAAGATATTTTTATTTTTATTTTTATTTATATATTACTTAAACTTAGTTATCGATATTTCTATCTATATTCATTCCAATAATTGCTAGTTTTATATTAATCAACAAAAATATGTGTAACATTTATCCCTAAAGCTTTTAATCCTTAAACTTGTATATAATACAAAAATAGTATAAAATATTTATAGTCTATAAAATTCTTTTATAGTTATAAATTTATAACAATTATTATCATTATTCAACATTATACTTAACGATATAGAAATAATGTTAATAAATAATTTTGGGTCTGAAAATTTTATTTATTTTGACACATTATTTGTCTTTCAAAAATCTATTAAATATTTGAAAAATTTGCATATGATAATGAGCTCACTAATTAATAAAGTTATTTGGCAGTTTGACTGGAATATCTTAGAATTTTTGATCAGTAAACATTTGATATTATATCCAAATAATAATTTAAGTATTACAAATGAAGTTTATATCTTCATATTAACATCTTGAATTTTGTAATAAATAATTGATGATTATCAATAACAAGAATTGAGTTGAAACCTTTTAAATTAAAACGTTGTATGAAAATTTAATAAAATAGGCGAAATTTGACCCATTCAAATTCAAAAACTGATAGTATGAGTGAATCTATAAATACTTAATTTTTGACTGGAATATGAATAATAATTCAATTCAATTTAAAATTTGATTGGATTATCTTTTATAAACCTGCAAAATAATTAATCAAGCAAATCCATGTAATTTCAAAATTTGATAGAAAATTGATGAATTAACTTATATTTCAAATAGGAATATTTATAGTTTTATAACACTATATTCATCATAAGTAAAGGTAATGAATTTTTTTGACTAAAGTTCCAAATTTAATAATAAAATGGTATTTATTTTTTATAGTATTTAATACAAATTCTCAGTCAAATTTAAACTTGAATTTGCTTTCATCACTAAGGTTGAAGCGTTTTAATTGATTAAAAATTTACTAATGTATTTCATATTCTTCATTTAATAATCAAATTATTGAATATCATAATAATGTGATGATTAATTTAAGGTTCGGGATAATGTAATTATTTGTTGACTAAATATAATTGTTATAATATTCCAAATAACATACTATTTATTAAATTCATTACCGTTTTAGAGAAAATAGCAGCTTCAGCAATTTTATATTCGCTATTATATTAATAGAATTCAAAAACATTTGATAATGGCAAATATTTCTGCCAAATTCTGATATATATTTCCAGTCATTTTTATTCTAATCCAATATTGATTCATATTTCCTTTGGAGATGTTTAATAAATATTTTTGAAATTAACCCTGATAATTGAGTGTATAGCTTGGACTTTATATAGTTGAAATTAAAACTATTGTTAAAAGCAATTCCAAATATTATTATTTCAAACTTCATTTTGTTTCCAAGAGCTGAATTATGTACGCAAGATATTTTCGTGATGGATATTTTATATGAATATGGACTAGACTATTCGTTAAGAGATCCACCCAGTTAATTTTGCAATTTATAATAAATAATTCATATTCAAATATTCAGTTGTATAATAGGAAATAAACAAATGTAATCAATTTTTTCCAAGTATCAAATTTATATTTTCTAAATCGGGTTCATCCTAACTCCGCCCTACAAAAAAGGCACATACTGGACTATAGACCAAGGTTGAGAGACGCTCATTATTTGATAAAATATGAATAAAAATTATGCCAACTTAATAAAAAATAAAAGGATGTTCAATTTTCAATTTGTAACTAATGCCAAGTTCATCGTAATATTTACGATTTTCGTAGCTATTTCACTTAACCAATTAAAATGATTTATTTGGCATTCATTGAGTTATTATTCTGTTTGATTAAAGTTTTTTGACTTCAAATTTTATTCTTTGATTAAAAATTATTAACAAATACTATTGAGAGATAATTATAGTGCATCAATATGCGAATTAAAGTGTGTGTTTAACTATAAAGAATATTTATTAGTAAAAACGGTTTGTAATGAATCATTTGGATCATTTAGCTCAACCAATGAATGCTACCAAATGAGAATATCCCTTACCACTTACTCAATTCAGAATTATCGGATTATTGCTGATGATTACCAATAGTGTGACTATTGAAGATTAAATATATGGTAAAAATAATAAAATTTAACGATTATTTCGATGAATAACCTATGCATTTTTGAGAACAAGGGTGACTAAAGAAGTGATTAAGTCTTAGTTGAAATTGGTAAAGATTATCCTCGATTCAATTTATCCCATCCAATTTATGTAACCCTACTACACAAACTTTATAATGAACAACAATATTTGCAAAGTGTTTCATTTAATTAATGAAAAAGATGATGATATCATAATAACTCATTTATAAATGAAATGTATTATGCTATCTTTTTATTGTTAAATATAAATATATCAATATGAGGATAACTTGAAATATGTTAATTATTTCATTATTGATAGTTAGGAAATTTTAAGGTAATTAATCAAATTTTTAGTCAAGAATGACATTGCTTTATTGGGCTAAGCTTCAAAAAGGGGAAGGGGGGAATTCAATTACTAGCTTCATTACATTTGGATAGGGAATTGAAAATTTAATTATTCCAACCAACCATATAAATACAATTCATGTATCTTCGATTTCGGAATTTATTGTGTATGTGTATTAAATCTGCTACTCTAGTCTAATCCATGTTAACTTCAACAAACAGTACTAATATCAAAGCAAAGAGCAGGCGATCCACTAAGCTATGGAATGCTCTTCGAAGCTTATTCAACGGAGAAGCTGATGAAGATGCAACCAAAAAGTCTTTTCACAGTCGTCTCTTCACCTACAAAGACCCCATGGCTGATGCCAACCTTAAATATATCATTGTTTGGAATCCTCCTACAGTCGTTGGTTTAGAAGAGTCTGTGTTTATTTCACCTTCCTTTTTGGATGAGAGTCAACTGGAAGACTTGGAGGATGACGAAGACGATGAAGAGGATTCAGATACATCTTCCGAAGACTGGTCTCTGAGTTCAATGCTAGAAGCCACCACCTTGTCACCCCCATCGCCTCAGAATGTGCTAAGGAGAAGTGCTTCGATCTCTAACCCAAACATCAAATCTATTTTAAAACCAACGCGCAGCAATTCCATTAACATCCATCCTAACAAAAACATTCAAACTTCACCATCACATCCCAATTTAAGACTGCCCAAAAAATCCGATTTAAAGCACAGTAAATCCAGCTACTTAGACTGTAAATCCAAGTCAGGAGGCCCAATACAAGACAAAATGTACACTTCATCCAATCACTCTACAAAATCATGTCGATTCGACAGTACAGTGCTCGTGTTTGAAACTTACCATCCCGGGGACTACGATCGAGCAGAACCTGAGCATCCCCCACTTACGGGCAAAGACCTGGAAAAAATCTATTTGGAACTGAGGCGATTCAAGCTGAAAGAGATGATAATTCATCCCAACTCAGTGCACAACATCTCCCTATCAATTTAGAGCATTTTGTATTTTTATTCAACATTAACAGCAATATTTGAGTGGGTGGGATAAATGAGGAAAATGATAGGAGGGCAAACTTTGGTTTGGTGTAGTGCTAATAGATGAAGTTGATGCTAATTGTCAGAGCAATCAATCCCATTTTTATTTAGTTCAAACATTTGTATTTGTTATATTCATCCCATTAACTAATTACTACTATTTCATTGATTGAAATAAATATAATTCGCTATTCTCGTCTATATGAATATATATATTAATCCATCCAGTTCCCTATGAATAGCTTACCATTATTTAATAAAACATATTTAATAATCAATACCTATATGTTTATCCTATACATTCAATTTAACTAATAGTATCTTTTTTTCCTTTTACCCCTAGTATTATTTATTCACCATGTAAAATATTTTAACCATAAAGATGTTTTAAATTACAATTGGCTCAAAAGATTATCAACTTGCATTAATTAAATAATAACTTATTCATTCATTTTAATGGTTTTTTACTATAATTTTAGTGTTTTATTATATTAATAGTTATTATTTGTTTTCGAAAATTTAAGGGTCTTGTAAAAATATACCATATCAAAATTTATCCCATAATTAGAATTATATAAATTCATCCTATAAATTCAATCCCAACTTTAAAATTTCATAATAAACTCATAAATTAATTATAATAAAGTCCAAAATATGAAATTTGATCAATTTGATATAGATCCTAAATATAATTACAAGGTGGAAGATTATTCAAAATTAATTCAAGATTATCAATCCAACCCTAATTTATATTTAAACAGGAGAGTGGATATATATTCAAAATGTATTTAATTATAATTACATTTCATAATATGCCTTTATTGATATGCTAGTTTATTTTAGTACTTGAATTTGAAGATTATAATATTAAATTGGAATTATGGTTATTAAAATCGCCAAATGGGTAATTGATTACAACAGACTATACTGTAAACTAGATGATTAATAAGTGTATTTTTTAGGTTATTTACTTTGCATTTTTATCAACCAATCAATACTATAAAATCTATTAAATTCAATAGAAAATTAGTTGAAAAACCCAATCCTAAATCCTCAAACCAATTATCAAAAGATGATCCATTATTAACTTTAACCCTTGATGTTGATGATAAACTTATTGAAATGGATGTGTCTAGCGGATTAGGGTTTAAATTAATTGAATTAAATCAGAGTGTGGAAGATAATATTCAACCTATTTATAATAAGGTTAAGCTTCTTAATATTTATTCATTGATATACTATATTTATATTATTATTTTAGTTATATGAGAAGAATTATTTATTAATTGGCCAGTTGACTAACAATCAACTTTTAAATAATTGGAATTTAATTCAAGAGAGACTACCTAATGATGATAATCAAGATATGGAAGAATAAAATTTGCACTCATAAAATAAAATAATTAAATGAATTATATTGTTTTTTTACTATTAAAATGAATATTAATATGAAATTGAGCTAAACTTCTATGATCTATTTGAGTTTAGCAGCTTTTTTGGCTAATTTAACTCGCTTTTGATCTTGGACGAAAAAGTTGTAAAATAAAGCTAACATAGAAATCATATAGAACCATAAGATGATTGATAATTGAGTGGGGTAGACACTGGGATCATTTGATCTTAATACTAATCCATCTAAAATATCATAAGAGGCTTGAATGAACATGCAAGCAAATTGGAACATTTGACAAGTGGTGATGTATCTCTTGATAAAGGACACTTGCTTAATACCAATAGCGGAGCAGAAGTAGTATCCGTACATAATAACGTGGATCAACGAGTTAAAGGCGGCTGAGAAGTATGCTTCACCGTTGGGAGCCATGATGGTGACGTACCACCAAATTCCAAAGATGGTAGAGTGATGATAGACGTGAAGGAATGACACTTGGCGATAGTTCTTCTTTAAGGTCATAATTAAAGTATCGACGAATTCCCAGATTTTAGACACATAAAATACCCAGACAATTTTAGCCATCTATGTCATTATTAGTACCATGAATAGTATATATATACTGCTAATTTGACTTACTGGTAAACCGTTGGAAGAATGATCAGCTGAATTGCCAAAGAGGGAGTACTTATCATGAATAGATTGGAACAAGATACCATAAAACATATATCCAGACAACAAAACCAATCCAAAATTATGGAGTAAAGCAAAGGATTTCATTTCCAATCTAGGCAAATGCTTGGTAACCTCCTTACCAATGAACACCATGAGTAAGTAACCAATGATGATGCTTAATACATGAAAAGGATTCATGAGAGGGAGTTGTTTAGCTAAAGGTGATTGATTCTGTTCAAGGAAAACTTTAATTGTGGAAACATGAGCTGGAAAGTATTGGATGGCTTTGTCTTCCAAAATATTTAAAACATGTTGGCTTTTTTGGGTCCATGATGACACCAAATGAATAATGAAATCGGTAGGTGCGCTGTAATAGCCGTAAGTACCATCAGCTGCTATATTGATGATAATTAACATTACACAGTTATATTATTATCTATTTTTTACTTACACATGTTGTATACTTTATAATTTGATGTCGTTGAATATACTAATTATAAGCAAAAATCATTAATATAGACTTAAATATGTATTTATACACCCACATCACTATGCATCAAACCAAAAACTTGAATAGAATTTCACTTTATTCGGACAAAATGAACCAAGCATTAAGAGAAATAATTTAGGAATACTATCACAAGAAGGAAGTACCAAAGATTCTGATTCATCTGATTGGCTCTTTGGAACCATTTGATGAATGACACAATCTTTTTACCAATTTTAATTCAATTAATATACAGTCATTTGTAGTCAATATTAGATTATATCAAATTTGGAAAATTCTTACTATATAATTTTGTTTCAATTTAAAAATGTTATCATTTACCGAATTTAACTAAATGATCAATATTATACTATTATGATTTATTCAGAATTAAAGTTTATTACTCTTTGGGGTTATTGATAAGATTAACCTTATTAGTGTAGCTACAGTTACTTGTTTTTGGCACTTTGGTTTAAACGAGTTTGTATTTATTGGATTAAAAGCTTGAGAGAATTTTAATAAAAGTTGCTATTTAATATAAAAACTCCTATAATATTATCATATTAACAAATATATTTTTGTAAATAATCAAATTAAGCTTAGAATACGTAAATAATTACTCTATTTGAAAATTTCTAGTTATAGATATTGTATGATATGTATATGTTTAACATATGAATGATCTGAAATCTAATTTGTATTTCTATTCAAAATCACTTAAATAATCATATCATTTTTCCTTTTTGTAATTTATGTTGCTTAAAACTTAAAAATATCAACATCAAATAATAACTTATGAAACCATTATTCAAAATTTTATAAGATGGATACACCAACAATCATTTATGTTGATTTTACAGATTATTGGATACAATAATCCATTATAACTTATGAATTTTAAAATATCTATAATTGGAAATTTGCTTGAATTGAATTTCAATGATAAATTTTCTGAAGATTAAAATTGATTGCAAATATTCAAGCTGTTAACTTGATTAGAATAATCACTGAGATAGAGTATATAATATTGTATACATAAAGTCAAGATGTATTAGTAATTGGCTTATTAAATTATTTGAAGAATACGATAACCCCATTGATTAATTTAAACAAAATTTTATTTGGAATATAAAATGGCAAAAATTTCAAACAATATAAATTGATAGATTAGTCATATTTAAATGATTTGATTGAAAGTAATATTGTAATTTGAATTATGAAGTATTATAAAATAAATAAACGATTATGAAAAAATTATTTTCAATATTATAAAATAAACTAAGTTTAAACGTTAATAGGTTGAATTAATTTCCATCCCTTATTCACGATATCTGCATCGGCTTGACCAATAATCACACTAGCTCCCTTAGGATAGCTGGAATTCAATAGTTTTTCGGCAGCAGCTTTCAAGTCGGATTCCTTAGCGCTCAAGAAAGTGTGGCGTCTGGCTTTAGCCATATCGAGTGTGACGCCAGTGGTCCATTCGGAAAGACCTTCTTGGCTAGCTGAAAGTGGATGATCAATAGATTGGAATACAGATAATTTGGCTTCATTCAACTCTCTTTCTTCGAATTGGTGATTCAAACTCCATTCGAGACTTTGTCTATATACTTGCTCGCAATTCTGGTAAGGATTAGGATCTCTGTAACTATAGAATGACAAGGTGCCTCGAGTGGCATCTACAGTAGCACCACCACCATAGGCACCTCCCTTTTCACGAATTTCGCGATGGAGATAGAGATGAGTTAAGAGGGTAGAGAGGAGTTGGTAATGAGGACTGGTAGGATCTTCAAATGGAACGGTAGTGAGAGCACGAGAGGAGTAGTAGGAGCTGAAAGGATAGACAAAAGTATTAAGCGATGAGGGGTTAATGTCAACCTTTTTCAACGAAATAGGTTCATGAGATTTCAATGAAGTATTGGAAACGAGTTGATTCTGAAGTTTGGAAAAGAGGTCTTCATGTTCACTATGTGTAGATTGCTCAGAAACTACAAATGCCTTCAAGGTACTAGGATTAATTAATAATTGATGCAAGGTTTGAAGATGTTGGGTAATCTCAGGTAGGAGAGCATCAACATTGTTAGCAAGATAAGTCATAAATCGAGCTTGGTACAATCCAGAGTAGATATCAGAGATTCTCTAAAAACATAGTTAGTTATCATCAAATATTGAATAAATACATCAACACTTACGGCTGACTCTGATAAAATACCACTAGCAAAACCTCTGGCAAAATTGTGGCCGGAGTCAGCAACTGATCCGTTTAAGGTGGAAGCAGAGTTCAAAATCAAAGTTTTGATACGATCGGGTTGATTGAAGTTGGTCTCTAAGAGGATCTTAGTCATTAACCTGTACATTTCACTGGATTTGACATTTAAGGCATGTGAGGCAAAGGTAACTCCATGGGTATAGCCATCTAAACTAGCCAAAGAATTGGTGACGAATGGAGAGAATGAAATGCCTCCAGTAGAAAGTAAAATTTCTTCATCCAACTCAGCCATAGTCTTGTCATGACAGCCTAAGAAAGTCAAACATTCGCACAAGAGTGGTAAGAATGGTCTTAAATGAGCAGGAATGTCATTGGGAAGAGTCTGTCTGATTTTCAAATAGCTGATACCGTTGGTGTTGGTGTCTCTGAAAGTAATAGGAGCACTGATATTATGAGATGAGTTAATAGGATACCATTTAGGTTCCTTCTGGATATCATCAACGGTTAAGGTTGGAAGACAACTGAGATCTAATATCATAATAAATAAAGATGATAATAAAATATAATGTATATATTATAATACCTTCTTTAGACATTTGTCTTCTTTGAAGCTCATCATTGAATGCTTGAATATTGGCTTCATCCTTTTCAGATTTGACTTTGTTTTTAACAATATCTTGAAGCATTGTGCTTTCTTGCTCTTGAATCTGTTGTTCATATTCTCTTGAGGGTTCGGCAATATAAACAAGTTTTCTGGGGTTATCTAAGAGATACTTTCTAATTAAGTTTTCAAAGAAACTACCCTTCGAGATTTCGCTACGAAGTTTAGCTAAGTGCTATAAACTTGGTTTAATATATACAGCTATCTTGAATATTAAGTTAAGCTTACTTTATCAATTTCCAATGGATCCAAAGGATTCAAACCATAATTCCAATTATTCATAATACTCTGAACAAGCCTAATACCAAAATTACTTCCACGATGACGGAAGGATAGTTCAATGTTTAATAGGGCTCCTTCAACCAAGTTTTTGCTGAAGCCTTCCTTGGAAACATTTTCCAAAGTCTCATATATAGTTTGCTCAATCTTCTCTAAGTTACATGGATTCACACCTTGGACACCAATAGAAAATGAGGTAATTGGTGATTGAGCATTATATCCGGTGGTAGGAGAGTATTCGGTTCCAAGATGGGTATCTAAAAGTGCTTTTTGAAGAGGTGCACCACTTGTACCAGTCAGCAAAGTAAAGAGTAAGCTTAAGCTCATGGTA
>JNEM01008444.1:0-10044 GCA_000697335.1 Conidiobolus incongruus B7586 | reverse complement strand
CACGCTCATCAAGTTATAATAATCAGTCACATTCTGAGTAGAGAATGGATATTGGGTAAAATCATTAGCAGTCCAAGCATTCATGTATGTAGCCAATGAGCGTGGCATCATCTTGAAAAATGGGTCCCTGACTGGGTATGTTTGAGATCCACACAGAGTGGTATGTTCCTAAAAAGGATTAGTATGCTAATATATGTAATTAAATTCCATGATATTACTAAAATATGTGCAACACCATCCGAAGTATTATTTAAAGTTGGAAATCCAATACTAAAAACATTGTTTGATTCATCTTCTTTAGCCAAATGCAAATGTTGAGCGCCAGATTTTTGATGTTCAAGAATTACACCAGTTAACCCAAGAGCTTTGATATCTCTGTTCTATTGAAATTGAATTAAATTAATATTTATTTTTAACATTATCATATTTTATAAATATAGTTGAATTACTTCTTTAATAATAAATCCGTTGATTAGTTTCCCAGGTTGATAATCTAACGAAAAAGTTAAAAAATAGTTAATTAAATGATATGAAAATACTACCTTTTACAGTTGAGTAATATTTTGAAAAACTTAGATTATTTAAAGATTGATTAGGACGAACAATCGATTTATTTGCTAATTTTTGAAACCTACTAATCATAATTATAATGTCATATATTAATTTAATGATTTATTAATTCTATTAATGATTTCATTTAAGTTTAATATTTTGCCAAACACATGGCATTATAATTTATCCTCAATAATTTAATATAGAATTTTTATGGGATTTTCATTTGATTTGTAATCCTCTATGTAATTGATGGAAATGAGAATTGTAATAATGTATAGTGCTTGAAAAGATAATACATTTAGATTGCTCCACCTCTAATCAGTTTTATTTTATTTTGTTAATATATTAATCTATAATATTGGCTGATATGTTATGATGAATTAATACCAAAACGCTCACATATTAACGCCCGAGTTAAAAATATATCTCATCTTTATCTCATAATTAAATTCTTATTAGCTAAACTACAAAACTATACAATTCTACTCAATTAATCGAATATGGCGAATATATAGCTTCTAATGAGTTATTTTATATATCGTCGGCAATATTAATATTCAAGGCTAAGACTTAAGAGATGATCGTGAAAAAAGTATCAATGATATATCAAACTATAACAAAATAAAATTGTAAAATAAAATTCATAATTGAATACACATTTGTAGAGTTGCATATTTTGTTTAAAAAATGATCTCAAGAGAAAATCTCAGCTATATAGAATGTATTACACATAGAATATTCTTACAATAATATTTATGAATTAACAATAATTTTTAAATTTAATTTTTGTATTGAAATTTATCATTTTAATTAAAAATTAGGGATAAAATAAAAACTATTAAAATAATACTTTGTGGACTATTAAAAATTGAGCATTCAAATTAACTTTAAATATCTTTGTTTGATATTATATTTCTAATTATAATTCACATAAAATATAATTTAATCAATATCTTAGCCTTTTTATAGAAAAATCAATAAATTATTTTCATCAGAAATTTTGATATTTAGTGTTAAAACAATCCTTGTTTATAAAATTAATCATTCAATGGTCTAAAATATTTATTTAATATTTGCAATAGAAATTTCAAAATTGAAGCTAAAATAATTTTATATAGAATGTGTAATGTATAACTGATCGAATTTTTCATATTGTAAACTATAATATTTTTCGTGATTTTACTATCAAATTTCATTTTTAGAAATAATCAATCAAAAATTTTAATTAATTTTTTCAAGATTAAAATAGTTGATATCAAAACTGATCGAACTTGATAATTGAAAAACAACATTGATATAATTTTTTCAATTAGAGTAATGAACTTGTATATAATGTAATTGAATTTGAAATATTTTTAATCTTAAGCTTTGAACAAGACACTAATTACAGTTTGAAACAATTTTTAAAGAGGGCAAAATACAATAGATATTTAAATCAACCTAAGACTATAAAAAATTATTAAACAATATTTCGATAATACCAAGACAAATATATAAAATTGAACTCTAAATCTCTTATCAATCAAATATAAGATAGTATATATTTTTAAGAAAAATTAAAATGGATCATCTTGGATATATATTATTGTATCACAGTTAAATATATAATAAAATAATTAAAATTTATTAAGCAAATTTGATAAAAATACAATTTCTAATTAATTAATAATCCCGTTTGATTGATTGCATTTGGTTGATAGAAATGTATTCATCAATCATGGATTGTGCAAATTTAATAACTGATGTCCATTTGAAAGAGTAAGGATCATGAGGAAATTCTAACTCTCCAGCCTTACATTTAGCCATAGTTATTGGAAATTTATCTTGCAGAATAGCAAGATTTAAAAACGGTCTACCCAATAAATTATTATTGGCCAATTTTTTATGACTGTTAGCTATCATGGAAGTGATTTCTTCATTCTTGGCTAGAGGTTGTGAAATATCAAACTTTTTGGATGTATAATATATGTGAGGAGTATATGACATAGCACACAAAATACAAGATAATCCCAATAAACTCTCAACGTTGTAGTGCTTTAAAAATTTAGAAGCTTGCTCAAGCATGTGCGTGATAGACAACCATAAACTCATCGGATCGAGTTCTAGAGTGAAATCATTAATATCACTATTATGAATAAACATAAGGCAACATTCTAAATATCTAGCCAACGCCTGTTTCTTTTGGAATTCAGTCGTTGATTGATCATTTACAACCATTTGACATTTTGATTTCCATTCCTTAGCGATATCATTCATTTTGACTATCTTCGATCTAAGAGATGGCGTAATCTCGCGTGGCGTTGTGGTGGAGATAATATCTTTTGGTAAGGAATGGTAAGAATTAGATTGAGCCTGTATTAATGGCTGGGGACGAGGAGCTGGTAGCTTTCCTTCTGATCCTTGAATAGGTTTAGATTTAGTGGAGTTAATCTTAGAAGGCACAGACGAGGTATGCGGTTCAGGAGCTGGTGAAGCTGTAGAATTTTTCGAGATCGGAAGTTTGGTAGATTCAGTTTTAGGTGGTTGAGATCCAATAATGGGAGATAAATGCTGCTTACTACCTCGACGTTGAACTTTAGCTGAGTTCTTGGTTATTCCTCTATTAACAGGCTGCTCTTGGACATCGTTATCAATACTGGGAGGAACTTGGGTTTCTTCTCTTGCTCGCTTTTGAGAAGTTTTAGTATACGAATCTTTGTATTCAGGAGATGTACTTAAATAGTCATCGTGAATGGGTTGTGCTGGGGTTCGTTTTTCCTTAGCATTAAATGATTTAGTACCAGTAGTTTTGAGCTTTTGATATTTCTGGAATTTAGCAAAACATCTGGTTTGGAAATCAATTTGTTTTTGACTAGGAAGAGTAATAGTCACTAAGATCTTCTTCACCGATACAGTTTGGGAACCTGAAGCATTCGATTTCAAATTAGGTTTGGAAGATTTTTTAATACCAAGAGAACTGACACTAGTATCCGATTGAGGCATTGGGACCGATTTGGTCTTATTTGGTGCGGATGGATTAGTTTTGTCGATTGATGACGTATTTCTCTTTGTATTAATTGATTGTTGTATCTCTTCGCTTCGTAACGTTGGATCGATTGTATTAGAATTATACTTGGATAAAGAAGGTTTAACAGCAGGAATTGGCTTCAAAATAGTATTTTGAGCTAAAAGACTAATATTATCTAATGGTTTTTCGGGTTTAACCTCTTGTTTTGTATCTTGCTTGATGGTATTAGAAGTCGAGCTTGAAGTCACCCTTATAGTAGGATTGGATTTAGTAGATTTTGATCGAAGAGAAGAAGATTGTTTCAATCCCGGCTTTTCATGTTGAGATGGTTTACCATTTCGATCAGGACGATTATCATTGCCAGTTAAATCAGGTAATGGTTTTTGATGTGATGATTCAGGAGAAAGTGCTTCATTGTTCTTAAGCTTAGTAACTTTTTCTTCTACTTTAATAGATGCAGGCTGAGATATAGGCGATTTTTTGGGGCTAATTGGTATTTTCCATTTCCCTATTCCACTAGATTTATCGAATAAAATATCGTTACCTTGAGATTTAACGTTGTGAATAAAAGATTCACGAGCTTTGGTAGACATTTTGTCACCCGAGGTTGATAATAACTCTAAAGTTTTAAGAGGAGGTTTGGAGGATAAAGAATTCAAGCAAGCTTGAAGAGCAAATATACCAATAGCATCTTCATAGTTAACATCCGAACCAGAAACTTTTTGAAATTCAAGGTAGGATTTGTGAAGGGCTTCAGAGCCAGTCTTGGAGCCATTCAATAACTCCCGATTAATTAAGGTAAAATAAGGTTTAGGCAGTTCTATTATTGGCTTGGGTTCTGATTCTTCCTCTTTAATAATAGGTGTAGTAATGGCCTCAGAAGGTGGCAGGTTCAATATAGGAGTGTTAATTTCAGTTTGGGTTTTTTCTAAAGTATTGATCTTAGATTGAGGATCTGGCTTCTGAGATTGTACCAAATTTCCTGGACTTTGCTTCTTTAAACTATTTATATCTTGTTTCTCTGACTCTGTTTGAGCCGATTGTTTGGCCTTGTCATCAGGCTGCATGGAATCATTTTTTATGCTTGCCTCAGGTAAGGTGCTATGGTTTTGTAATTGATAAGGTTGTGAAGAAACGTCATGATTTTGACTTTGAATACCATTTGACTTATTACCTAAACCGACGTGATTTACTCTATCGTTTCTAAAGTTTGCCCTTTGAATTGGATGGTAAGGAGGAATCTCAGGAGGTAGTTTGTGGACTTTCTTCTCGTTATCTTCGAAATAAACAGTTCTGCCATTATGATCAACGGGATTAGCATTTTTAGGATCAAATGTTGATTGCCAAGAAGAGTGGTATAGAATATTGTGGCCGTAGTGATTAAATAATGAAATTGGTTTTTGTGGAAAGTTGGTAGCATATCGTTTATGACCTAGAGGATGACTTATTGGTTTGAATTCGTTAGGTTTTAATTCAGTTAGGAGTTCAGTAATTTCAGAAGGCGTTTTAGCCATTTTTTCAATAAAGAAAGGATCAATAGGACCACCTACAGAGGATTTAAAAATATTCACAGCTTCATGGATTACATTATCTGAGTAATGAAATGAAGAATCGACGGTTTTAGGTGTATGAGAAGTTAAGTTATTACTTGGAAAAGGACTGGCACGTTGAGACATGAGATTTTGAAATAAAGAGTGTACAGGAATTCCTTCTGGAATTGAACGAGGATTGGCAAATGATTTTTTGGGGATTTTTTTCGATGAATGTCTATTATCGGGACCTTCAAAATCCTTTGTAAGAGCCCTAAATCTATTCCCAATTACGGGTGTGTTCTGGGGAGTTTGTTTTGAGGGATCCATAATGAATTTATAATATATTGACTAAAAAGAATACAACCACTGGATACTTATATAATAATATTATTATTGTTTTACGAATATAGCATATAGTTTGAATTATGAATAAATGGATTTAGCATATAAAAAAAGAATGATCATTATCGATTGAGAAAACCATAATTAAATTAAATTTCAATTCATCATCAAACATATATTATATTTCAAATTTCCTATTTTGGTAATTATTTCAAATTGATGTAATTTGGATTAAAGGATATATTGAATATTAAATGATATTTTAAATTCTTGATTTAGTAATTCTAGTAATATAATTTTGGAGTTTATATTTTCCATATGAAACATTTTTAAAGTAGTGTTATAGCTTTTTCAGTTTTTATCTTAAAAATTATATTATCAAAAATAACTCAATTAAAATTTTGTTATATGACCAATTAGATTCAATAAAATTCGTTTTTCAATTTCACCATCTAGTTGATTGGTCATTATTTCAATTTCGCAAAAAATTCGGAGATGTTTAAAATCATATGATCAAAACTTATGTTTTTTGTGTTTTAATTAGAGGATAACAATTATGATTGAATAAATATTTTAATTGGGATTTTATATTCTATCAAATGATATCAATAAATAAAATAAATGAATTTGGATTTAAACATTAGCTATGCTAAATTATTTACACTATGATTTATGTTTGTAAGATATATTTTCAAGCGTTAGTGATAAAAGTTTTCATCGTTATAATTTAATATAAATATAGTAAACTTGGTTTAAATATTTTAACAATATAGTTAATTCAAGTTGGTTGCCTTCAGAATATTAAAGATGAATGCTAAAACAATAGAAAATTACAAATTTCATATTTTCATATAGATTATCGTTGTAAATTTGTGCTATTAAAGTTATATTAATAACACTAGAAATATATTTAAGTTTAATAATTTTAGAAATGAAAAATTTTATTAAATATATTCAAAATCTGAAAAATTAAATTGCATTGTAAATTGGTTTAAGTGTTTTACTTGATATTTTAATATTTTAAAAATACTGGATAT
This sequence comes from Conidiobolus incongruus B7586, assembly GCA_000697335.1. Lineage (NCBI taxonomy): Eukaryota > Fungi > Entomophthoromycota > Entomophthoromycetes > Entomophthorales > Conidiobolaceae > Conidiobolus > Conidiobolus incongruus. Next base: position 3,571 of record JNEM01008444.1, on the reverse strand, counting down.
AGAAAATTTCTAAGATAATGATGCATTGCGTAACTTTCAAATGCATTTTATTTTAAATGGAGGATATTAGTACAGCTATGATATTATTAAAATTATTTCATATTATTTATCAATATTAAATCAGTGATTGGAATTTTCAATAAAATGATGAAATACGTTTTAAGAGGCTGATTTAATCTCTCATGTGAATGATAGCACTAGTTTAATAATGAAGTATTATATAATCATTAAATATATTAATTAATGTATTCCAAGTATAAATGAGAATGTATATTATCAAATATCTTTCTTAAATAATTGATATTATTAAAAATTAAGTATATTGTAAATTTTGTGATATAATTTTAAATAATTTACATTGAATTCTTGAAAATACACCGTTTAGTATTAATGATAATTGAGTCAAAAATCAGCTTGAAAAAAAGCAAATTGGCATTAAAAGTAATTGTATATATTTGTATGTAAATAATGAAATAAATGTTTATGATATAAAATTGATTTAAAAATGATTAAGCTTTTAATAAAAAGGATTCTAGAGCCTTTTTCAAGTCTCCTCCATTTTCTTTCAAGATATTTTCAGCTTCGGTCTCATCTACTTCCAATTCCTTTTTCTACAAATTGGTTAATATTAATAACATAGAAAATCGAATTAATATAATTTACCAATATAGGAATATGTTCTTTTTGGATAGGTATTTTATCAAGAGCCTTTTTACTATAGAAAAAATATTAATAATTAGTTCACTATTAGATTGAATAGTATATATTACGCTTGAGCAATTTCGGTTTGTCTTTTTTGAACATCATTTCTAAAATAATCCAAAACCTATGAAAAATTAATACTAATTATGGTAGAAAAAATATTTAATTACTTCTTTAACTCGGGCTTGAGGTAAATGAGTTTGTTCGACTTCAGTCATTCCAGTCATGCTCTTCATATCTTTGTTAGCTTGTCCTTGAATCCCTTGTTCTTCAACTTCTTCTTCTTCATCCAAATCTTTATCTCTGTTATCCTCAACATTTTCGTTTTCAATTGGCTTTTTTTCAGTCATTTTGATTGATGAATTGGTATTTAATTATATTATAAATGATTTCACACATTATGGGTAAAATATATATTCAATATTGCAAATGTAAAATTATGGGACTAAATATATATATTATAGTATATAAGGTACTTAATCTAAAATATCGATAAAATAAATTATAATATCACCAAAATATTCTAAGCAAATATGCTTTCATAATAATATATATTCTGTATGTATCAACCGTTTTATCAAAATGTTTAGATGATTTGAGCTTTTGAATATTAATTAACACTCCAAAGTAAAACAGTCAATCCCATAATATTTAACAACCTAAAAATAATATATTTTACGAAGTTAAAAAAATGGAAAATTAACATTAATTTATAAACTTAATATAAATCAAAATGCATTTAATGTACTATAAGAACGAAAAAGGCCAGAGAGTCTACACTTTAAAGAAACAAGCTCCCGATGGTTCTGCTACCCTTTCAGCTCACCCTGCCCGTTTTTCACCCGATGACAAATTCTCTCGCCACCGTGTTACTTTCAAAAAGAGATTAGGTATCTTACCCACTCAGCAAAAGCCCCAAGTTTGGTAAACACTATTAATAGAATATATTTACTAATATAGAACTTCTACCTTATAATTTTCATCATTTTATCCCTGATAATAGATAGTTAATTTAACGAATCTATCCAGTATTATAAATAAATTTTATTTCCTTACTAATAATGCTCAATTTTAATATTTATTATTTTATATGTTTTATTGACCATAACACTTATTATTGTATACATTTTCCAGTGATATATTTACTTGAATTTTGATTTTTATCGATTTTAAACTAACATGTAATTATGTACTTGCTGATATTATATGACTATTATTACAATCATATCTAAATATTTAATTAATTATCTTTTTACTATTCTCACAATGGCTGATAGTATTTATTAAAGTTTATATTTCATTGAATACATTTATTTTTAAAACATACTTCTGAATAATTTTATAATTTATATCAAATATTAAATTTACTTTAAACATCATTTTATACAAAGTAAGATATAGATTTTCATTTAGCTTTACTAAATAGCATATTGATTATATTTCAAAAAACCAAAAAAAACTAAATTATTTATTCAAATATATGATAAGAATGATCAATCATATAAATATATTTCATATTTTAATTAATATGTCAAAATTTCATATATTCGTATCATACAATCAATTTAAATAATTTATTATAGATCACCTTATTAGATTATTATATCAAGATTATTAAAATGTTTTGAGTGCAACAAGTTGAATGGTCAAATATTTCATAAATTGTATACACTGAATGATATATCATGATTTTTAAATTTTTTCGCTCTTTAATCAGAGTATTTTTATCGAATAAATAATACTGTATAATATTATAATTATACATTTAATAACAATTTGTAATCTTTTAATTTATTTGAAATTCAATTATTTAATATTTGTTGAATATTAACTAACCAACCAATAAAAATCAAGGAATTGCTAAGTTAAAATTAAATTTGGTGAAAAGGATTAATTATTATTACTGGATACTTCTTGAAATTATAATCAAACATAATAAATGAATACGTCTAACAGTACCCAGATGATCCATCCTTTCGCAAACCTATTAAGGGAAGCTTTTGAAAGAGTAGAAAAACGAAAAGCTTCTAAAAATATAGGGAAATCCAAACTGGATTTAAATGTACTAGCTGGTTCTAGTGCAAGAAAGAGAAAGATTAATGACCCAACTTCAACTACTGATCATAGAGATCATGAACGTGAACTAAGTCCAAAGGTAATTATTCTGACACATACCTCTAAATTTGTTATTCTTACCTATTTATTTCTTATGATATTATATTTAGCCTCTACATTATGAAAATCGTAAGTGCGAAACTCAATGAAAGTTTATTAAATTTTTCCTAATTTAAATCGTAGCTATATACTATTGCTTGGGATGTTCTGAGAAGTTTACTAAAAGAGCTTCATTTTTAATTCATAAGAAAACTTGTCCTGGAAGAGATCAAGTAAACTGGTTTTGTTTATTTAATTGTTTTCATTATCTAATTATTGTTTAGGCAAAGATTCAAGAGTTTTTATCAGCTAATAATGCTAAGAGATCTAAAGGAGATATTATTTTATGTGTTTGTACTAACACTGACAAACAAGCTCAAGCTGATGACGATGGACCTATGGTCCAATGTGATTGGTGCGAAGCTTGGCTCCATATACAATGTTTACCATCTAACCTAATGCCATCTTATTTATATTATTGTAATCGATGTATTGAGCAATATAATGGCCAAGAAGTTGAACAACTTAATTTGTATAGTAATACAAGCCTAAACAATACATATATAACTTCTGAAAAAAAGACCAAAACTGTGACTTTCAACATTCATCCAGAGCTCGATTCAGATCCTCCTTTGGATAACTTGAATGAATATACTAATTTTCAACCTATTGAAACAGACCAACAATTATCTACATCAATTCCTTCGACATATAC
>JNEM01008443.1:0-10244 GCA_000697335.1 Conidiobolus incongruus B7586 | reverse complement strand
TATATTTTTTTATTTAATTTTTAAAAGATAATTTAATTGATAAGGTTTTATATTATATTTTTTAAAAAAATAACTAATTAATATATTTATTATAAATTAAAAATACATATTATTTTATATTATAATTGTAAAATATATAAAGTTAATTTTATAAAAGATTTTCTATATAAAAAAGATTAAAAAAGCTATAACAACTAATATATTCACTAAATTACAACTTATGTAATTATAATTTTTAAGCAATTAAAAAATATGCCTGTAAATATATTCTTATAAACAAATTAAATTAATTCATAAAATATCAAATTTTAATCTTTAATTAAAAAAAACCATTTTATAAGTGTTAGAAATTTGTTAAAAATATAGAAAAAAGTTATTAATAATTAAAAAGAGTATTAATCTTATATTATGTATTAATTTTTATATTTCATTTATTAATATTTCTATTTAGTTTTAATTTTAAAATTTTATCATTATTTAATTTCTATACTAATAACTATATAATTTTATTTGTATATTTATATAATATTAAATTATAATCAAAATACATTTTGTTTGATTAATATAAATTATATTCAATATTGTTAACTTCATTTAGAAACTATTTTGAAATAATGACAAAATTGGAGAATTCTGAGCTATCTGAAGAAAGTAATCTCAAGATAGTTCTAGCACCAATTTTGGTGGTATTGGGTTTTACTGTTGTACTGTACTTAATTTTGATTGTTTTTATAGTATATTTGACAGGTACCGATTGCTTGATTAAGTTTTATGATGCTAATATTAAGTAATATCTTAGTCAAAAGCGATTTGCCATATTCATAATATTAGTATTGATTCTGATGCACCTAATATTCCAGTACTGGATTCTAATTCTTAGAATTATAGGTAAAATTTACGACTTTAAGTAATAACTCCTTATCAATATACAATACCCAATAATCAACATACTAATCATTAACTCTGATTAAGTATTCCAGATCTGTCAAAAAAAGCCAAAGATTTTGAACTAAGGCTGCCGAGTGCTTACCAGCATTTTATACAACAATATCCAGGTAATAGTGATTCAATATTCATTTATATTCACTAAATTCAATGATTTGTACACTTTTCGTTAGGGTTGTTTATTAGGTCAGTATCAGCAGTTGGAACTAAACTATCAAATCAGTTATCTTTATCTTCATTATATAATTATATATTAAAATAATTAAATATTGTTCAGTATAGATATATTAGTATTGCTGGCAAGATTGAAAAATCAAATATGATTTGTAATATATACCTATCTTCAGAGGTATAAGCTATCTCACTTTCAATGTAGAATTTATACTTTTGATATTGTCGGCTATTTGGCTAAAAGCTGAACACTTTATTATTAATAATTGTAATCAAATTTGGAATTAATTTTAAAATTAATATAATTTAATTTTTTTTATTCAAAATATTAGAAAAATTTTATATAAATTATATAATATATTTTGAAGATTATATATTTTCAATTTGATAAAAATTTCACCAACTAAAAAAATCATATTAATTTTTGTACTATTGATAGATATTAAAAATTTGATTAATATATCCATCAATATTTCATATGAAAATAAATTTCCAATTCTATTAATTGACTTTAATTGTGAACCACATATATAAAATATTAAAATCCAATCTATGATCTTCTAAAACTTAATTAAATTCCGTTCTGATACATATTTTGTCCAAATGTATTAGTAATTTGTGTTATATTTAGATATTAAAGTATATGTTTAAAATGGCTTTTCATTAGAAAAAAAATACAGGATTTACAATTTGATTATTAAATTAAATTCCAATAAAAGAATATATTAATCATAATTCAATAATAAACTTAAATCAAAATTTTATCAATCAAATTATTTTATATAAAAGGCGCGTGATAATTTTCAAATCTGAATCTAAAACCACTTAAATAAACAAAGCGGCATTGTTTTTAGTATAAATACTTAAATCATGAAGTAATATCTGTAAATATTTTGAGTAATTTGACTAATATGACAGCAAAAATTAATTCATCCAATACAAAGAGTCCAGAGGAGAATGGACCACCTGCATTATTGATATTAGTGTTTATTGTACTCAGTAATGTTTCAACCTCTGCAATTATTGCATATTTGACAACTTCTGGATATTTCTACAAGTATTACACTAAAGTTATCGGTTTGTATATTAGTGAAGATAGGTTTCCAATGTTCGTTGTTGTGGGGTTGACATTATTGCATTTTATATTTCCTTATATTACTCTGCAAGATAGAATTATTCATGGAAGTTATGAACCAAATGTAAAGATAATTATCTAATTTATAGTGGATATTATTACTAATTAATTCTTTTTTAGTATCCTAGAATAAGTCAAAAAAATGTTAAAGGCTATGGTCTAAGAATTCAAAGTGCTTACGATAATTTCATTGAAACTTATCCAAGTAATTTTATTTTTCTCAATTGATTTATCTTGTATATTGATCAATTCCCTTTTAGTTTATATGACAGCTATTATTCTATCAAACTATCAACAACTCGAACTCAGCTATCAAATAAGGTAATCCAAATCTTTATTGAAATATCAATTATTCACGAATATTTTGGGTAGTTTGACTTTGATCATCCTAATGGCAAGGTATCTTCATCTCGTCTTCTATGCTTTAAGCATTCCAACTTTAAGAGCGCTCAGCTTTCAATACGCTCAGCATTCAAGTTTGTACTTGATTTTGTTCTCTGTATTCCCTGAGACTAAGGAAATAATCGGTCAATTGGTAAATGAAATATTGAATAAATTACATTGATTTAAATTTTGTTAATTAGGATATAATTATTCAAAAAAATTGATATTTACTTTGAATTATTTTATTTTTATAATATTATACTAATATCATTATGTGAAAATTAATCTATTTTATACTCTTAATTATAATTTGAAAATTGGGTTCGTAATATATCAATTCTATAAAAGTTATTATTATTATTATTATTATTATTATTATTTATTTATTTATTTATTTAAATTAATTTTATCTTTCATAAATTAAGCCTATCATATTTTATGAATTATCTTTAAACTATATATTTCAATGATTTAACAAAAAATGAGTTAATAGTTATTCCTAATTAAGAAAATAATATTATTTGATTCTATTCAATTCTCAAATCAATTTCTTGTATTTAAACCCTTAATTTTTTACGAATTGGTGATGTAAATTAATTTCACTTGAAACTAAACTCTATATCTTTTTCAATTCTTTTTATTATTATTGTTAAATAATTAGTATAAAATCTAAAAAGAACTAATAACTAAGTAAAATATGATAAGTTGTAAATTGAATCAGATTTGGTTGTTATGCTATAATCAATTTTTTATGTTAATTCAGAGCGCTTTTTCTAAATTTTGGATTACTGTAAGTTAAATTTGAAAATTATATATTATAAAAGTTTGATTCATATTTTATATGGTTTTGTATAGCGTACAAATTTAACTTTTAAAGTAATAATAGTCTCTTTAAACTATATTCTTTTTTTGAAAATTTGTAAAACATTTTTAGTATCAAAATGTCAATTTTGGACCCAAATTATTAAATGAAGGACTTCAAGCACCCTTGATACATATATCTAACATGTATCAGATTAATTCATATGCTTGTAATCCTATAGAGCCTATTAAATTCAATTTTATAGCTCTAGTCTCGAGAGGTAAATGCTCATTTCTTCACAAAGTACGAACTTTGCAGGCTGCTGGAGCTATTGGAGTCATCGTCGGTAATAATCAGGGCGATAAACTTGTGACTATGTTTGCGAACGGTAACACTTTATTTTAATAGATCTCTGTCCTCTTGATTTTGATTAATTCAATCTAATGTACAGGGGATTCTTCTGATGTCAAAATTCCTTCTGTTTTCATTTCTCAAAAGAGTTATTTAAAATTAATTGATATTAGAGAAGAAATTGGAGATGGTTTTGATATTAAACTTGTATATATGAAGGATCGAATTCATATCAAGTATATTGAAGCTAGAAGGGATATTTGGGATTATTGCAAATGGTATTGTTAATCAATAGAAAACAAAGGGTTATCCTAACCATGTGTCAGTTCTTGGTTATAACCGTCAAATAAAGACAAATATTCATTATATTGTGACGCAATATAATCTTCCCAAACTTCATTTTAATAGATTTGATTCTATAATGAATTATATAATAAATATTTAAAATTTGATATTCTTGAAATATATCATTGGTCCAAGTATGATGTACTTTGTTTTCATTTTCTTGTAACTGCTATTACCACCTTTATAGAATTAATGCACATCATTTTTAACATTAAATTCTTGTTCAGATTATAAATCTAATTTTATGTCTGTTTACCATATTTTTAGCTATAAATTATAAATGTCATTATTGAAATTAAAAAAAATGACGATCCAATTTATTGAACAAACCTTTTTAATATCTTGAAGTATTTATCTATCTTATTTTTATTTTTAATCAACTTAAAAATTTAATATTATTTTTCAGATTAAAAAACATTATTTTAGTTAAAATCAATATTTTAATTATATACATTAGTTACATTTCTAACTAGTGAAAAATATATTTCTAATATAATTAATACAATTACGAGCCCAACTCAATACGTCAAAAGGCCAATATTTCAACTATTGAAAAAATAATCAAATATTTATATAATTATTAAATTACAATATATCACAATATACAAATTAATTCATTATTATTTTTAATTGTTTATAATAATAAATTATTCAATCAAATACAAATTTCAAATATTCTGTAATATATATTTGTTAAGTTACCTAATTAATCAAAAATATGTTTAATTAAAAATATCATAAGCTTCTGACTATTTTTCAATATTTAACTCTGCTAAAAATATATTTTTGATCAATAATAGTAATATATATATATATATTAAAATAAAATTACAAAACAGTAGTCTATATTTACTATAAAAAAATCCAAAGTAGATGATGTCATTTATCTATTGACTAACACCCGAAAAGAATCACATGTATGACGAAATTTAGTGAAATGAGTTAAAATTCATTGATTTTAGTCTAAATAACCTTTGACAGTATATCACATCAAAGTATTGATCTGATTGATATATCTGGCTTAAGTGATATTATAACACCATCATGATTTGAATTAAAATGTTTTGTTTTTAGAATCTTTGGTACAAGTTTTGTGTGAATTTAAATACTAAATATTATATATTTAATATTGATAAAATTGAATTGAAAAAGAATATTAATCACTTTTAATGATGTGACTCCTAACTGAATTTAAACAAGTTCCTATTTAATATTCAAAATTGGGAAATAAATTTAATATCCTACGGAATTTTAACTATAATTCAATTTGGTCAAATTATCACCAATCTGTGTAATAATCCTTGCTAATGGGAATGAGTTATTCACTAAATGGGACATATAGGAATTACAATCACAAAATCAATTTTAAGAAAGTTTTGCTAGAAATGATGTCATACTCAACACGATCAAATTAAGTTTTATTTCCAAAAATTTTATTTAATATCCTAAAGTCTATCATCACATCATTAACTTAATACACTAAAAGCCATACCCTTTTCATATTTTTATTACTCGACTTTATTCAACTTGTTGCAACTCGATCCTTCTAATTAATAACAATATTAACTCAACGTTTACTAAGTTAATTCAAGTTATGACAGCTTATCAATTTATCTTCACCTATTTATTGGGTTGTATTCAAGTATTTTTATTGATTCAGAGAAGTTTCTCCACTTTGGTAGTTATCGTAAGTTCAATTAATTATATATATCTTAAACATCGGATTTAATTTATTTTTATTTATATAAATTTGCACAGCCTACAAATAATACCTATCAGGTACTCTTTCTAAATTTATTCAATTTTATAACTGTTAACCCGCAATTTAGGACCGTATCGCAGCTTTCGGGTCACACTTGCCCGACCAAGGACTCGTAGCTCCTCTAATACCTATGACCAAAATTTATCCCAATACAACCGACGCTTGTAAACCTTTGGAACCTAAAGAAACTGGATTTATCGCTCTTGTCCTTAGAGGAAATTGTACTTTTATTGAAAAAGTTAGAAATTTGCAATCTGCCGGAGCTATTGGTGTTGTTGTGGGTAATGATGAGGACGATGGACTTGTTACTATGTTTCCAAATGGTAACACTTTATTATAATGGATATTTTTCATCTTATTTTATTAATTTAAACTAATCTATAGGAGATTCTTCTGATGTTAGAATTCCTTCCGTTTTTATTTCTCATACAAGTTATTTAAGCCTCATGAAAATGAGTGATATGTTAGGATCTAATTTAATAATTAAACTTAATCCTAACGATATTTTACAGTGGTAATACTTTCCAATATTTTATCCGTTTTATTTAAATATATTATTTACAATTTTTTAATTATAATTAAAATAAGTTATTAATTGTTTTACTATATTAGGCCCTTAATCGATGTCCTCATTATAACTATCCTATCACCAGCTATAATGATGACCTTGATTTACGTTCTCTGGCGTATTCGCCAAAGACAAATTCGCAAATCCCAACTCGCACCTATTAGTGTCGTACAAAATTTACCTGTCAAAACAATCCACCTTGACCAAATGAAGCCCAACGACCCTGAAGTATGTGCCATCTGTCTCGAAGATTATATTGATGACGATCAGGTAAGAATCATGCCCTGTAAACATGAGTTCCACATCGATTGTATCGATCCGTGGCTTACCAAGAGAAAGAAATTTGTAAGTTATTCAATGATTAATAATCCAACATTCAATTAACTTATTAATTAATTAGTGTCCCATCTGTAAGAAGGATACATGTCCTCCAACTGAGAGCACACCTCTTATTCCCTTGAATTCATCTCACGCTTAGACGAATTCCAAAAGGTCTCGAATCCCCATTATGGTCGTGATCTTTGAAGATTGTACAGTGGCATACCAACAACCAACCAATTCGTTTTATTATTTTTAATGAGATTTAATATTAATCAAACACTTTGTAAAATATTAAATTTTGACCCTACCTGCGAGAGTCAATCAATATGTAAATATTAGTAACAATTATGTATTCCTTACTACTTTTACTAGTACAACTGCTTTACTATTCAATTTTTAATTTATTTATATATGTATATATATATATATATATATTTTTGCAAATAAATTTGTTTTAATTATTTTGAATTGATTTTATCTATATCAATTGCAATTATATCTAATATTATATTTATAAAATATAATTCATATTTTTACCATAATTGAAAAATTTTGAATTTTGAATTGAATTAATGCAAATGAAATTTTATTTAAAACATTTGTGGAGTTTGATGTTACTGCTTTGTGGAACTCAGCCATCCAATTATTTTTTATTATGATTAAAAATATTGGTAATATTTGCTCTTTAAACTGCTATTATAAATTGAATAAAATAATGATCAATATGATTTTTAAATCATTTTATTTTTGATAATAAGAATATCAAATGACTAATAATTATTTTAACATCTTTTACAATTGAAACCCTTTTGAATTATTACTTTCTTTTAAGAATAAATTATTGGTTAAAAAATTTAATTGACTTGCATATTTATTGATATGTGGTATAAATTGCATTTTTATCATGTTATGATTTCAGGTACCGAAATTGATAAATAATAAAAATTATAATTAATTTTTAATAAAATTTTAAAATAATTTATTATTAAATATAATGATTAATGATAACTATATTAACAATTTTTAGACATATTGAATTGAACATGTATGTCTAAATCAATCATTAAATTATGAACGAAAACCTTGGTAGCAGTTATAAATTGCGTAATTAATTTAATATTTCAGATTGTTGATTCATTTCCTTCATTACCTAAAACTGATCCAAATAATTAATTTTATCGCTGTATTTTGATAGAGATTTATAATATAGTATAAATCAAATATAATAGTTAAAATATAATTATAATGGAATATTATCAGTTTGTTAAAAAATAATAATAATATTTTTGTATTTTTTTTATTAAAAAATTCATTTATCATCTTTTATTTCATTTAATATTGATATAATTATTTAATATAGATAATATTAGATTTTATACTAATTTCCTTCCAATAATAAAATCTTGATTATTTTGATACCTGTATTAATATAAATATTTTATAAATTATATAATTTTGTAATATTTTTATCTATTATAATAATTCTATCAATTTTTTATAAATTTTATATTTATTTATAACTTCAGATATTAATATTTCAAATGATATTTTATTAATATCTATAATAAATATATGCTTTATTTATAAAAATCTCTAATCATAATTATAACTATAATCATAACTATTGCAAGTTCTCTGATATTTTGACATGATAACTAAGAATAATTTTTTCAAACTATAACTCTAATATCTTCTATATTTTGCCATATATTAAGATTATATATATATTTTATTTTTTAACTAATTATATATTCATTATTAATAATATTTATTCATTATATCAGAAATATACATTTAGTTAATTAATATAGAAAGAAACTAATATTTTATATAATTTTGGTAATTTAAACTTATTATAAAATATTATAAAAATTCATATCAAGCTTTTAAGTAATCTTTCTTTATTTAGCTTAAATAACATATTATAGTGTATATTTATATTATTAACAAGATATACTATATAAGTAAATATTAATACTTTAAAAATAAACTATAGGTTTAGTTTAATAATAAACTCAAATAGTTTTTTAATCATTATTATTATATAAAATAAAATTTAAGATAATATATCAAGGATTATATTTCCAAACTAAGCAATATTCAACTCTTTTTCTAACTTCAATAGAGGTGGTAAAAGCTAGCTCTATATTGTTTAATTAATTCCAATTTATTTTTTTTAATAAATTATTTATTTGGTAAGTATATCAGATATTTTATTCAAAAATATTCCTTTGAATATAAAAACTATTTATGATATTATTGATGATAATTATAATGGTAATTTAGTCTTATAAAAACTTATTTTTCTTATCAAAATAAGGTGATATTAACTAATAATAACAAAGTGTACATTATTAATACAAGTTCAATTATTAAATTATAAAAAATAACTTAAATCATCTTAATTAATAATATTAATATAGAAATTAAATAATGGCACAATTTTGAAATTAAAATTAAATAAATAAATTAATAAATAATATATAAATATTATTAAATAATATAAAATTAATAGTTTCTTTTATTATTTATAACAATTATAATTATATAGGTTATAATTAGGTAAATATACTAAATATGGTAACTCTCTCTATTTTTTTTATATAAAAATTCTTTTATAGCTTTAACTTTTTATATTTTATGATTATTATGTAATTAATAGATATTTTTAATTTATATTAAAATTACCATTTAAAAATTATTTTATTTAAAAAAATAATATATAATTTACTATTAATTGATTTTCCTTAAGATATTAAATAAGAAAACTATATATCATTATAATCTTTTATAATAATTAATATTCACTTATATTTAAAATATTTGTTTATTAGAATTTATAGAGAGGATTAATTTAATTTAACCTTATATCTTGTTTTATTTTTAAGTAAAAAATTATATAAAAAAATTTAAGAATTATTAATTATAAGTATTTATTATAAAAACCTTTGTTTTTAATTATACCTTAATAAGTTTAGTTTAATTATAATTATTTTAGTTTTCTTTTAAGATTTTATTAAATTATAAGATATCTATTTTATATTTTTATTAATTAATTTAAATTTACACTGAAGTAAATATAACATGCTTATATAATTAATATTAAATTATTTTAATAGTTCTCTAATTGAAATAAAAAGTTATTTCCTAATATATTTTTTATTTTATTAATAAGTAAAAAAATAATAGTAAAAATTAATCTTTTGGATTTTAATAAATTTTAAATAATATCCCTTAATATCTTTAAAATTACAAATCTAGCAATATATAGTAGTTTTAAATAAAATACTATCTTTATAAATTATTTATAAGTTTTAAATAATTTTAAAGGGTTTATAGTTAAGTTTTAACAATACAAAAATAAAAACCTTTTGATAATCATAATTTAGTTTAAGCAAGATTAAATTTAAGTATAAATTTTAAAATCAAAATATTTTAATAAAAAAAAATAATTAAAATT
>JNEM01008442.1:0-16911 GCA_000697335.1 Conidiobolus incongruus B7586 | reverse complement strand
TTATATATAAAAAATCTTTTCAAAATATATAATATGTTTGAAAAATCAGAAATTAAAAAATAACAAATTTTTTAATTTCTATACTAATAATTTATAAAGTTACTAATATAATATATTAAATTATAACAATCTATAGCTTTACTTATATAAAATTATAGAATCATTATCTTTAAATTTAATGTTGACTATATAATCAAAAATTAAAACTATATAATACCATATATTAAAAATTTGTTTATCTGTAAAATAATTTGATTGAATATATATCACTTATTCTTAACTAAAATATCGAAATCAAATTTTTAAAAAAATATATATTGAAAAAAATTTTTTCATACTTTTACTCTAAATTAATAGGCAAACTATAATTTTTTAATATATAATTATTATATTATAATAATTAAAAATATTCAATTATATTAAATTTATTAATATATAAAAAAAATAATTCTTATTTATGCTAATTAGTTATAGAATATAATTTTATAATTTATTTTTTCCAATCAATAAAAAAATTATGTAAAATTCCAATTTTATTTGATTGTATCTTAATATATTTTTCAATAGTGAATAAGTATTAAGATTTCCTATATGATTAATATTATATATAACTATTTTACTCTATTGACCAGTATAACAAGATTTAAAAATAATTAATTTAACAATTAAGCATATTTTTCAAATTCAATATATTTAATTTTTTTATCATTTCGATAGACAGGCATGTACCTATATTTCTCATATATTGAGCATAATAACTATTCCATTATTTCATATTCATAACTTGCAATTTACAAAGGAAAATAAGATTACCCATATATTATTGGATCAATATATTATAAAATTCAAAATGATTCATAATAATTCAAAGAAATAAACTGAAATATTTTGTTTAATCTGAGAAATCATTCTATTTGTTTATGCATATTGTTTTATTATGAATAATCATTCCAAGGCTTGTAAGGCATGTAATTAAATATAACAGTTTCTATTTATTGAGTGTGAATGAACGAATAATACAATTCAAGTTGTAAAAATTGAATATTTCAGAGTTAAAATTATGGTTTTCCTAATCAATTTTGCAATAAATCATTTAACAGTAAATCTGATTATTGAATGTTTATAAATTTCAAATATTTTATTTTGATTAATATTGAAGATCTTTTACCTTTTATTAAACACAAACATAAGAAATACATTTTGGCCTATCATCAGATATACCATTAGAGAAATTATACTAATGAGGAAATAATTAATATAAGTTTTTTGTGAAATGAATGCTGCTTCGAATATATAATTCATTGTATAAATATATTAATAATATGAATTATATTACTAAATATGAAAATTTAATTAATATTTAGTTTATTGGACTAAATCTAACCTATAAAATTGTATAAAGCATTGACAAACTATTTAAAACCGATATATACCTTATCATACAGAGCATTATATAAGCCAAATAACATAATTTAAAAATACTAATAGTATTATACATTGTAAAATTTGAATTCAAGTAATTTTGACTCAATGCAAGAAATAAAAATAAACAAAATAAATTGAATGGTACCTCATGTAAGTACAATAAATATTTTTAAAATTTTAAACTTCAGATCTATTTTAATTTTAAATTCATATAAAAAATTTAAACATATTTAATTTATTATTATTCTAGCTATAAAATGACATTAAATATTAGAAAATTGTTTAGTTATTTTGAAAGTGGCCAATATTTGAATATAAAACAATTTTTAATTATAGACTATATCTGATAATATCAAGTTTGAACCTTTACACGTGAAGAGATTTTAAGTTCAAATATTGTTCAATCATCTATACTTAATATAAAGAACAAAACATCTTCATTTATAACAAATAGCGATATTTCATCAATTAAGTTATATAATCTTAATTTATTTACAAAATAAATCTGATATCATTATCAATTATACAATGTTTTACTATTTTAAGGAAAATAGTTTTAATTTTGTGCTCTCTTAGGCAGTATAATGTATTGATATCACAATACGTCAGCATTTTATTCAAAATAAAATCGTCTGAGATGATTAATATATGAAAAAAATTAGTAACTGCCAATCAACCACATGAAATACTTGATTATTTTGAAATTTTGTACCATGGCTTAAGTGATTATCAAAGCTAAATTTTAAAAAAATATATCTCAGTTTATTGAATTGCTTTTTATATTAATTAATTAATTAATTAAATTAATAATTGATAATATTTATTAAGAAATCAAATTAATTAGTATTAGATAAAAATTTCAAAAAACAATTTTTTTAATGCAAATATATTTGTTTAATATTTATTTAAGCTTAAATGAAATCTAAATTTTATATTCTTCTGTTTCAAAGGTATTAGTTATCAAAGAATATTTTTATTCAACTTTTTGTTTATTATATACAAATTGATCACTAATTGATAAATATTTAAATATACTTAAATAGATTATTTAAAAAATGATTACTTCATATTCTTACTCAAGTATAAATCAAAATTAACCAATTAATAATATAATGTGAATTAATTGATTTTTATATTTGAATTTGATATTTGTGTAACTAAAACATTTACCTGATATTTGATACATTTTTTATCAAAGTTTTGAAAATAATATTTTATAATTCATAGTACAAATGATACTGATTATCAATTAACTTGAACGATTCATATCAGTGAGCACTGAGATGATATATATATACTAATTGAATATATAATTACTATATAAAAATATTTTATTTTCATTTTTATTACTTTTTATTCAAATAATTAAAGAGTATTAATTAAAATATTAAAATTAATAAAAATAATTATCATAAATTAACAAAGAATAAAAAAAATAAAAAAATAAAAGGTAATATTATTTATAAAGAAAATATAATTTATTCCATAAATAAATATTTTAACTAAATAATTTAAGTTAAAATCTGAGCATATACCTGAATTGTCGATCTACAATTAAACCTAGGCACAGCATAAAAATTACCATTTCATCTAAACCTAATTTTGTCAAAAAGCCCAAGTCGCCAATGCTCTGCCCAGTTTCATCGATTTGGAATACTGCTAGCACCTTGTGGTATGAACAGCCTTTAACTAAGAGCCATTGCTTCTTCTCGCCGTAGTACCGCCAAGAATAATTGCATGGTTGCTGATTCGTCACCACGGTGAACGAATAGAAGTCAATTTGTCTGTTGTTGATAGGCATTGTGACTGTATAATGATTGAAACTTGTTTGGTTGGCTAGATTCAATTGAATATTTAGTTGATCACTAAATAAGGATGCAGGGCTAATTGTGCCTAATTCTTGTTTTTTAGAAGTCTTCAACTTACCAGAATTCGAAGATTGGTTATAATAGCGGTATAGAAATTTGCCTTGATCGTTGAAAATGTACCAAGAGTGGGATTTAGGGTTCCCCTTCGTGATTTGGAACTTTTGCACGTACATGCCAAATGGTGAGAATTCCGATGTAATGGTTTTATTCTGAGGAACGACTGCCATACTGTATGGACGCGATCTCTTAATACTGAGATTTCTAAAAGTTGGTGAAATAGTCACTGACATGGTAAAAATAGTATTTGGTAAGAAGTCTAAATTGCTACCATAATTTTAACACCATAGATGGGTATTTATATATCTGAAAATGAGTTTGATTACTATTCAATGCATCTTTAATCCAATGAAGTTCAATTAAAGTGGCTCGCACCTAATCATAGCATCCATCACACCAAATAATTACTGTATCATAATTATTTACTCCTTAACTGTAGGGAATGCATTTAGCTAACTCTATTAAATTGAATAATTTAATTAATTGGTCTAATTCATAGTACAAGCATATTTAGACTAATTTAATATCAAATAGAATAAAACTATAATTTAAATTATTATTTAATAATATTTTGATATTGTATTATTTTAATAAATGATTAATAAAATTGATAAAACATCTCTGATTTTAATTGTATCAAATTA
This sequence comes from Conidiobolus incongruus B7586, assembly GCA_000697335.1. Taxonomy (NCBI): domain Eukaryota; kingdom Fungi; phylum Entomophthoromycota; class Entomophthoromycetes; order Entomophthorales; family Conidiobolaceae; genus Conidiobolus; species Conidiobolus incongruus. Next base: position 12,917 of record JNEM01008442.1, on the reverse strand, counting down.
TTTATAAATTTAGAATTTATTGAGACTACCGTAATTATCCATTATGTTTCATTATAATATGAATTAATTATTATAAATTGGGAGACTATTTTTTTTAAAAAAAACTATATCTCTATGAAAACTAATATTAAACCATTTAGATCTAGCCATAATGAAACCAATTACCGAAATAGTTAATGAATTAAATGCAAGCTTAAGAAATATTTAAAATATTTTTTATTTAATATAAATTTTTGTTCTAATTTTCTTGATGATCTATTTATTTTAGAATTTTTCTCAGTGTTTTAGGAATTGAGAAAAGGTAACGATTGAACAATCATTGTTTTAAAATATGATTATAATGAATACGTATTAATATTTATTAATTTAGATATATAAAAATTCTTTCTGGACTTTGTTGCTCGGTACATCACCAAATAATTTTTCTTTATCATCTCGCAATGTCCTGGATGAAAGGACATGAGGAGCAACAAAAGTGGCCGAAATAGGGTTCATTTGGTCTTCATCAAGGGATCCTTGAATGCTTGACTGTTGTTTTGACAAGTTATTATTGGAGAATTTGGATTGGTACAGAATTGCCACTGGAACAGATGTTGCCATTGTTGAGATGGATTCTTCGTGATCTAAGAAAGTTTAGTTAAATTAACCATTGGTTATAGTTCTAAAAATACCTTGATCTCTAGGAGATGGCAACTGAATTGCAAAATCTCGATCCAAATATTTGCTAGATTTAAAACTGGTTCCGGGTCGAGAGTAGAAATTTGAGGCATTTGGTTGTTCTGTAAACGCAATTGAGCTTTCGCGAGTTTGATTGGATTTAGGGATTTTAGGTAGATCTTCATCCATGACAAACATATCTATATTATGAAAGGTAATTATATTACATTTTAGCAATTTCTCAATATCTAAATTTACCATCTTTGTCATTCTTTTCTTCGTCTACTTCCATTGTATTGTTCTCAATTTCTTGTTTAACCAAGGTTGGTGATACGACTTTGGAACTTGTTGAACTTTTGGAAGATTTATGCTTGGACAAACTCATCAAGTGATCAATTTCTGATATTTTGAGAGATGATGCAAGGTCTAAATCGTTATGAGTGTTGGTTAATGAATGAGTTGGATGTGTAATAGAAATATCATCTGTCAGGGGTGTAATTAGTTGTGTATTCTTGGGTAGATCTTTGCTAATTGTTTGAGGTGTGAAAAGATTATCTTGTTGTGTTTTTTGTTCCAAATAATTATAGTGTAATTTGGCAGTCCTTTCAAGAGCTTTAAACTCATTTAATTGTTGCTGCTTAAATGCTTCAATTTTTTCTAGCATAATAAGTTTGCGCTTTTTAAGATATTGTTGGAGTGTATGATCTCTAATAACAGATTTTGTTTCCTCTTGATCTTCTAAACATATATAAATTAATTCAATTATTCAAACCAATATAAATTTGATTTAGAGTTACCTGTGGGTATATTAGGAAGATCCTTATTCGAGTATAATAATTGAAACACTTGAGAAAATTGGTCATTATTTTTAATTGTTTCAAAGTATTTTAAATCCTAAATGAATAATAATATTTTAATATTAATATAAAATATAAAAAAATTGCATTACATATTGCTCGTTGTGTAAATAAACAATTTGGTCTTTAGGTGTTAAAAGACCTTCACTTTCACCTTCTTGATATATGTAAGAATATACTAAATTACCACAATTGAAACATCCTACACTTCTAAATTTGTCAAAAGATAAGATTTTAATTAGATTTAAAAAACCCTAAAAAAATAAAATTCTGTTAGATAAATACAAAAAATTAATATTTAATAATAGTTTACAATTTTAGTGCCTTGGGCTACTAATTGTACCCATCTACCTTTATTTAAATAATCTGGAAATTCGGCTTGAGAACTAGGCTGATAGTTATCTAAATGAATAAAATTCAAACTAAGGTTCCAACAATAACATCCTACAATACTTGAATTAGAATCATTAAATGGAAGGTCTATATTTGATCTATTAGAAGTCATCGTGATATTTATTTTTTTGTTATTTACCAGACAGATGATGAAATAAAGGCAAATCAAAATACATCAATAAACAGTAAATAGTTATGGGACTTGCATCCATTTTGTCAGTTTCAAGTTACTGTTTAAAGTTATTGGCAAATTTAAACTTTTGATCAGATTTAATTAGTCATTATTAATTCAAGTTTCAACTTAATTTTATGATATCATTTTAACTTGATATGATTATTTCATGTTACATAATTCTGTAGGATCAAATCATATGTACTTTATTATACTCTGAAATACTTTACAATTGTATATGTTCTAATCAATCTTTTGAATATCACCATCTCTTTCATTAGTGATAGGATGATAGGTTGATACCCAAATAGCGGCGCCCACAGTATTAGTTAATGTGAATAAAACACCAATGCCTGGAATATTTTCTAAAAGATCAGCAACGAATCCAAACCATCGGAGTTGGAATGAATAACGCTTTAGCCACTTTTCCTGGTATTTTGGTTTTAAGTTAAGATGGTGCTTCAAATATGGTTTAATCAACCTTTGGGCTGTAGACAATGAATTTACAAAACTGTATAAAACTGGACCAACTATTGGAACAATATAAAAGGGAAGAGTGACTATTCTCCTAATGAGATATCCTCTAAATCCAGGAGACGTCTTGGGCAGCACCAAACTTATTAGACCACTAATAGTATTCACAATAAATGCAGAAGCTCTCCAGCGTCTGAGGCGAGGTGGATCGATTGGCTCAAGGTCTTCTGACGCTTGCAGCCCTTTTGACTGTAGATCCTCAATAGTTGCATGCAGCAACTTTTTGCGATCACGCTTTAGAAGAGGATCTAAAATCATATAGTGAAACCATCCAGCTTGTAATGAACCCCATATGGCGATTAAAAGTGCAGTGGTTCCAGGATAACTGGGACCTACATATCTACGAAGAATATGGTAATATTTTGTAACCAAATAAGTCGTAACAGGATATGAAGCTAATGTTACTATACCACACTTAATTAGGGGTACAACTAACACCTTGCCCAACAAAAAAGGATGAAAAGCTGTATAAACGATTCCGATCCCTGGAAATGCAAAACTGGGTATTTTATAGCTTCGACAAATTTGAACTATATCCCAGTTTCTTGGTGGATTAGTAGATTTGGGATCAAGGGGTATTCCAACATCAGTTAGTCTACTGACATTGACAACACTATTATCGTCTACTGTACTCATATTTTTGAATTAGTAAGAAAGCAAATTGAAATGACGTTATAATTTTCCAAATTTATTGAATTGATCAAGAGAAACAATTCAATTTAAATCTGATTAATTAGCCAATCATTTATATTCTCAAATCAGTAGCTCCGAATTTAGCATGATTAAAATTTTAATAATTTGTGTTTGATGAAAATTGTTAGACACTATGCAAACTAAATATCAATTTAACTTTTTTGCGTTATTAAGAGATTTGTTAGCTAAAAAAATGAATACTGAAGCTGCATATTTTGACTAAATATTTCATTACTTCTATTGCTCTGATCTTTTTGATTTTTAAAGCAATAATCTCAGGATTATCACATTTTAAATGATTTCAAAAAACAAGGGTTTGATAATTCCATCAAATGATTACTAAATTTAAATTTATTGAATATTCAATTTATTCAATTTTTGTTATTATTTTAAATTTCAACAATAAGAATTTAAAAATTGAAATTAGAGTGAGTAGATGAATAGACAAAAGTATGACTAAACAATTACAATATAATTAAAAAAATTAATACTTCAGTCAATCCCATAATTATTAAAATTTATAATAAATTGATTAATGATATTAAAACAGTCAAAAAAATAATGACTAAGTTAAAACAAAATATATATTTTAATAATGGCACAAGAAATAGAAATAAACCAACTTCCAACGAATCAACCAATTGAAATTACTTGATAATATCAATCTGAATGTCAGTTTTATATTCAAAAAGTAAAGCAACCAATGACTACTTTAACAATGTGCTAAATTGATATTTGTTGAATAGATAGAAGATAATATTGAAAAATTAAACAAACTACTAAGGAATATTAGATATCATACTTCAATTACTTGATAAACTTTAACTTTGTTGAATTATAATTGGAAATTAATAGAGAGTTTCATGACAAATTAATTAATGATTACGAAAAGATGGAAGATTTTGATACCTTTAACAATGCACATCGATCCAATTGGTATAAGGAATTTAAAGATAAAATATAACCATAATACATCATATAGTTATACACTTATTAAGTATGGTTTATTCAGATACAAAATAATCAATTCAAGGATATCAAATTAAAAATTTATATAGAATTCAATTTGATTGAATTAAATGAAATCAAGCCATTGATCGACCAATTAAACATTCTAACCAATTGATAGAAAAAAATATGGTAATTTTTATAGGGCTTTGAACATTTTGTTAATATGTTCAAAAATATTTTGATATAGATTATTATAAAGAATAGGTATAATAGTTATACAAGCCAGCAATCTGACAAATTCAAATTATCTAATATAAATGACTGCAAACAAATAATTTACTAATCAATTCCAATTAAAAATACGAATAGAATAATCCATCTAATATTATTAATCACCATGTTCAATTTTATTTTGACTTATATTTTTAAATGAAAATAGTATTATTTTAAAAGTTGATTTAAATTAATATCAAATAATTCACAACGAATAGGCATTTCGGGAGTATAAAAGGGGTTTTTTAATACATAATCACCGTATAATTCGTAAATTTTTTTCATAATTAAATTGGTATTGGTTTGATGATTATCCGATACCAATAAAAATTTAATTCCTATATTATAATATTTTTGATATTATGAGCCATAGTATTTTAATATTGTTAATTAGTATATTTACCTGTTAGAGTTTGAAAACAAGTCAATTTAAATTGGTTGGTTTCCAAATTAGTTATTCCTTTACTATTTGGAATAGGCGAAATCTGAGAAGTTAAAGCATGTACACTATTCAAAAAAAGATAAATAGCAATTCATAGATGTGATATAGTGAATAATACCCATGAAAAGTACCAGCTAACACCAAATATTCATTCGAACTTAACTGATTTAAACCTGTATGAAAATCTGATTGATAAACTAAACCTCCCGATTTATTAATAATATATAGAGAATATATCATATTATATTGTTATTACAATTATGTATTGAGTGACTTTTTGATTTTTATTGAAAATCGAATAGAATCTTTTATTGAAATGATTTCGGGAATTTTATTTTGTGGGACTAAATTTGAGTAAATGAACTTGGTTGATTTCTATTGAATTGAATAAAAAATACAATTATATATTCGTATGTATATATAACTATTAAGTAATTATGGTTGAAATCAATTGAGAGTAAATTGGTTTATTGGATTATGATATTAATATATCTTTTGCTCATATTGACTATTATACAATTTGGTATGTTCTATATTAGCAAATTTTACTGATGATAATATTTTGATTTTAGACTATATTGACCCAGATCACTTATTGTTAAACATTTGATATCTTAAAATATAATTATTTAAACATTTATTTTAATTCTTGTGCTTTTCTATCATCTTAGGATAATATATGTAATAAAATGAAACCAAGAAATTTCTTCATTATTGATCATTAATTCTAATTGAATATTGATAATAAGGTCGATAATCAAGATAGAAAATTAATAAATCTTAAGAGTGGCATCATTGCTATTAAATAAAAAATTGATTAATTCAAATATATGCTAACTAATAAATGTTGCAATTTAGACTATCAAATTAGCTATTCAAATTGGAAGTTTTTAAAGGATAATATTAATACAAACACAAATATATAACTATAATCAATACCAAATAAAAAGGTTATATATTCATATTAAAATTATTTATATTTAATTGAAAAAAATTACCATTAATATTATTAAAAATTAAAAAGAATCAATTCCCAAAATTAATTTACAAAAAATGTTAGAGAAAACTTACAAATGTTGGGAGGGTTGGATTATGAGTCTTCCTGTTCTTGGAAGTCGGGAGCGTTGATAGATGCTCGAATGGAGGGCCAGGCGATGACGAGGAATTCTACAGTTGCGTTCTTGCGTGCCATATCGTTGAAGTCCTGCTCATCCGACTCGCACTTGATGAGTGTAGGGCCAAACACGACACCGATATTTTTAGGGTTCATCAAATTGGATTGGCTGTTATCCTTGACACGTTTAAGGTGATCCATCATATAAACAAGCGTTTCTCGATATCCATCGGGTAACTTGTGAATCGTTTCTATGAATTTTTGGTTTCTTTCATGCTCGTCTCTTAATTCTAAACCATTTGAAAAAGATTAGCAATAAGGTTGAGGAGCTTAAATGAGCTATATTTACCGATGGCCTGCATCCAATCGTCATAATAGTCAAACGTGAATAAGGGTATAGGAAGATCACGGAAATACTGCTTAAGAATCGAAGTAACAGCCGTGATATCGGGGTACTTGTCAGGATCGCTTAGATCAGGTTGCTGACCCGCAGCCAAATCCTGATGAATCTGTCTCATCTGAGAACTTGGACCAGATTTTCTGTAGATACCTTCCAGTGTGAGTGCGCGTTTTTCGACAGCTTCAACACACAGTTGAACAATTAGCGGAACCGTTGTACCATCGATATCAATTTGCTTTACGAGTTCAATACCAAAACAAGGCGCAGTAACTAAAAATATATTAAATACAATGTAAAATATTGAAATTAATGAAATGAATACCTTGATTATTCATAGGTCTAACAGTTACTGATTCTTCGCTCTTACTGACAGTGGAAGAAGCTTCACCTGCAGAATGATAATCATATCCTGGTCCAGGACAGTCATGGGGAATACCTCCTGCACATTTATTGTGACAGTGGTAGCCACACGCTAAAATATATGTTAATGTGATAATGTATCAAATTTATTATAAATACTTACCACAGCATCTTAACTCTTTATTCTGTAAGCTCCACATCTTCTCTCCACAGAAATCACAGCGAATAGGGCGTATATAGGCATGGGGCATGAGGGCATGAGGAGTGGCAGTTTTGTCAGTATTGTCAGTCGATAAAGAAGGTGTAGACTCAGAATGAACGAATGGACCAGAATAAGGGTCTAAATATAAAATTATTAATAACTGTACTAAATTTAATGAATGTACTATTGTGATTACTCTTTCCATTTGAATCTTCGTTAGACGGAATCTTGAAAGCTTTTTTCCAATTAAACTTTTGTTTGGCATTTTTAGACTCAGGAGTGGAACTAGTATCTTTGATACTATCATTTAACTTGGGAGATGGTAGGTTAGTGTCGCGGATAGTAATATCATCCAGAGCTCTGATATTTTGAAATAAATCAGATTTCATCAAATCTTTGGCTCTTGCATCGAGACTTCTACGAATATTAGTGATCCGACCTCGAATGTTGGGATCAATACCTGGAGACACTGGCCCTGCCATTTCCAAAGATTCGCTCTTATCAAGTGATTTTGAAGTGACCAGTTTACTGTCAGGTATGCTTAATTGATCTGCATTAACATATGCCGTTTTATCTGATTCGGATATGAAACTAGAATCTATAATTTTGGGTGTTGAGTGAGGACGAGGTACACTAATAGCTTCATCTCGATATATAACATTATTATTTGAGTTGGACCTTACAGAGGTAAAGTTAGTTAAATGAAAATTTTAAATTATAATCATTAAAAATTATAAATAGAGTAGTTGAAGTAGTTAAAAAACAGTTACCTAAGGGGCGAGCTGGCAAAAGATCTCTTAATAGTATTTAGCTCACCAATTTCCTTTTGTAAAGCGGATTTTTGTGCATTAAGTTGGGCTATTTCATTGTGAAGATTTTGAATAATAGTTTCAAGTTGAGCGGTTTTTGAAGAGGCGTTTAAAGCAGATATTTCAGAGCTCTTCTGTTGAGATTGCAACTGGGCTAAGGTGGCTTCAGCGGTTTTACGTCTGCTTATCTCTTTAGTGAACTCTTCTTGAATAATTCGTATTCTTTCTGTCGTTTGATCATTTTGTAATTTTAAACGCGTGCAGTTGAATTCACTTTCTACCAATTGCTTTTGAAGTGACTTGATATCAGCCCAAAGAGATTCAACATAGGCTGGGGAACATATTTCTTCCGGAATGGGAGAAGTTTTAGTTGGTTCAGGAGTTTCGGTTCCCTTCGGTATTGAAGAGAGTTGAGAATCGACACTATGTTTGCGACTTGGTGTAAAATTTACCCCAATTTGAGGATTAACACCATTAGTTGGAGGTGGATCTTTCGGAACTTCAGGCTTTTCCTATAAGCTTGACTGTAAGAAGTTATGTTTTAAATTTTAAAATAATTAGTTATTTACCAATAAAGCTTCAATAGGAAGAGAAGGCAAAGATTTTTCCTGAAATTGGTTATCGTGGTGTGTAGGTAGAGCGTTTTGTAATCGCTTTTGAGCCTCTTTCCTTTCAGCATAACAATTCATACAATAAATACCCTATAAATATTATTTAATAAACATGTTGATAGCTTTTTAAAGTAAGTCTATTACATCGCTCGTTCTTGCTAGCAATGTACCATCAATCTTATTTTTACAGTTTGTACACTTAAAACAAGATGAGTGATATGATTGGTCGCCTGCAAATAAATAGATTTAGTAAAGAAAAAGATGAATAACATTTAAAATAGTATTGAATACCTATCATAACAGCTTCATCAGTGATAGGTAAATTACAAATACTGCATACTTGAGAACAATTTTGACACAACAAGTTCCCATCCGATAATAGCAGTAAATTGGAATCAGGCTCAATTACATTACGACAGCGTACACATAGAAAACTATTTTAAATTGTATATTATTGTTATTATTATCATTATATTTAAAATTTTTATAAAATTAACTTTACCATTGAAGATGCCACATTCCCTGACCCAGAGAAACGACCCTACCTTGGTCGATAATTAAATTACAACCATGACAAATGGAACGAGGTAAATTTGATTTCATATTATTTCATTTAATAAATCAAAGTCCAATATTATTATAATTGATATTCAAGTGGAGTTAAAGGATTAGAGGCTAGAATATTATTATTATGAATAAATAAACAAAATAAAATTCTATTGAATCAAGTAAATATATAATAATCTATAATTAATATTATAAAAATCGAGTTTGAATATATATCTATATATATTTATATTGGATTAATATATATTAGTAGAAAAATGAATGAAAAAATTAGGATTGGAAATTAAACAGTAACGAAAGATAATAGATCAATAGCAGTAAAAGGATTAAAAATTAAAATTGAATAATGAAATTGGTTGTATATTACTCAAAATTGCCAAAATTTTGATTTAGTTGGAGGTTTTCTTATTTAGTGAGGTGGATTTTGATTTGTGAATTTTTTGATTGTAGTAATTATCTCAAATAACCTTAATAATTTAAATCTAAACACCAATTTATCCACAGTTTATGTTTATTTTCACAAGAATTAATTTGATATATTAATTATGATTGATTGTCCAACACCAGTTACTTGGTTATCAAGTTATTTTTCTTATAATAATTTTCAATTTAAGAGTGATAAAGTGATAATTGATTGATTTTTACTTCTTTTAGTTCCTTTTAATTAGATCATAGTGAAACAATTATTTTCAGGCATTTAATAACCATTCAAATTATTCAGACCAATAACTATGCAATATATTAAACACTATATACATTATATGCATACTAATCAGGATTATTGGTATAGATCTACTCAATATTTTCAAGTTTAGAATGAATATTAATTGGAATATTAGTTATAACCATACTAACCCTTCATAACCAAAACTCCAATTTAATTATGGATAAAGATCAATATATTAACTAGATCCTTTTTATATAATAAAATTTCATTTTCATATGTTAACAACTGAATCAACCTAGCTCTATGTATAAATAATAATAATTCGCAAAAAAATTGTTGAATATTTTTATTAAATATTAAATTTCTATCTCCAATTATAAAAATTTCGATAATGAAAATATTTTTTCCTAGTAATTTTTAATTAGTGTCTTATTGCAATGGTTCCATCTTATGCATTATGAAAGGATATCAATCATAAAAATACATTAATAGCTTAGTCTAGCGCATGTTTATTATTAAATTATTTGTCATTCAAAACAGTATCAACATTATTTAGTTATGAAATTTATTGATGTATCCTTTTAAATTGACTCTACATTATGATAACAATAGGAATGATATTTAAGAAAAAAATTTAATCACATAATCCAATTTAATATCAATATATTCTATTCATTTGCATCATAGCTTATTTATCCAGGTATATATTTTCCTTTGATGGTTTCATAATCATTGGTAATTAAGATTGCGAAATTAATAAAATATTTACATAATGTTTTGAATGTGATTATAGAGCATATAATTAAAAATTGATTTAATTATTTGATTCGAATTATAAATTCACCAAAATATTCAATATATATATTATGGTAATATCAAAGAACTATACAAGGTTATTATAGTAGAATATATGATTGTGATTTGACTTCAATAACAATCTCAGCTAAAGTTTAAGTGTAATAATATTATGCTATATATTTTTATTTAACGATATTAATTTTGAATTGAGATATTATATTCTTTTACATTAGTTTGAAAATGCTGGGATATTCACTGATTTGAAAAATTAATCAAAAATTTTTGCTATAAATTTTAAAAGATATTAAAATAATCAATTTAAAATTCAAATTTAATTTCAAGCAATTAAATCATATATTTCTTAAAATATTATAAATTAATATAAATGACGTTGATATATTGTGGTTACTTAGATAGTAACTCGCCTGACTAACTTCATTTCGCAATCTATTATCTTATCGAAATATAAATCCGGAATACCCGTCACGCTACTTCAATGTCTCTTTTACTAGAGACAAAATGCACTGCGTTACATTACCCATGACTAACGAATATTGTATAAAATACATTCTACGATACATTCTCATCATCATCTCCGTTTCCCTTTGAAGCTCATTAAACCCTTAACTAACCCTAGTAAAACACCTTAACCCAAATTACCAAACTAATCACGAGCAAACTGCTCCCTTCTTTGTAATCGACGTTCTATTAGCAACTGGTTGAACTACAGTACAATCAAATTTAGTAATTATAGTTATATCAATTGATCATGAATTTTAAAGAATTAAAGTTAAAATCTTAAATCTAAAACCTTAGTTCATCTTTATATGAAAATATAATATATAAATATTTTAAAAATTGATTCAATTATGTTATATATCATTAATTTAGTTGTAATGTTTCATCATTCATGCAATAATAATTATATGAAAATGTTTAAATGAATTTTCAGCTCAATTGTCACAATATTGACCTTTAAATTTGGCACGAATTGATTGGATAAATTTCCAACCTTAAATTAATTAATTTAAATAAAAATAAAATTAAACTTAATGACGTTAAAATTTGAATCCCATATAAATTTCCAATATTAAATAAATCATATTTATGACTTTTATCAAGTCATCGAAATAATATCATATTAAAAAAATATTTTAGTGTTAATAAATATTTAAAATACTATCGATATATTATAATTAACAAACTATAATTTGTAATTTTTTACTGAAATATTGAATTAGAATATATGTCCAAACTATCCACCTCACTCCAAGGAGGTTTCTTTCGAGGAATCATATTGGCATTAATAGGTGCTACAGCTTTTTTATCAAGATTATTCTCAGTAATTCGTTACGAGAGTGTTATTCACGAATTTGATCCCTGGTTTAATTATAGAACTACTCAACGTATTGCAGAAACTGGTTTTTACGAATTTTTAAATTGGTTCGATGACCGCTCGTGGTACCCTTTGGGACGTGTTGTAGGTGGTACCGTCTACCCCGGCTTAATGCTGACAGCTAGCTTAATTCACAAGGTTTTGAACTATATTAATTTACCCGTCGATGTGCGTAATGTTTGCGTGTTTTTCGCTCCCATATTTTCTGCTTTGACTGCTTACTCTGCTTACCTATTCACTTATGAATTGAAAGATTCCACAAGTGGCTTGCTGGCTGCCATCTTTTTGGGCGTTGCCCCAGGTTATATCTCAAGGTCTGTAGCTGGTTCCTATGATAACGAAGGGATTGCGATCTTTTTGCTCGTGTTTACTTTCTACCTCTGGATCAAGGCTGTTAAGATGGGTTCCGCACTCTTTGGAGCTCTCGCTGCCATCTTCTACTTCTATATGGTTTCCGCATGGGGTGGTTATGTTTATATCATCAATATGATCCCCTTGCATGTACTTGCTCTTATTCTGATCGGTAGATATTCCAACCGTCTATATGTCTCTTACTGTACTTTCTATGTTTTGGGTACTTTGGCATCTATGCAAATCCCATTTGTTGGTTTCCAACCCACTTTAACCAGTGAACACATGGGTGCATTGGGTGTTTTTGGCCTCTTGCAACTTGTTGCCTTTGCCAACCTCTTATCCCATCACATTCCCCAAAAGCAATTCAAATACATTCTCATCGCTGCAGTAGTTGGTATTACTTTGACTGCTTTCGCTCTTTTAGTTGCTTTAACCTATGCAGGAAAAATCGCTCCCTGGACTGGAAGATTCTACTCCCTCTGGGATACTGGTTATGCTAAGATTCATATTCCTATCATTGCTTCAGTTTCTGAACATCAACCTCCCGCTTGGGGTAGCTTCTTCTTTGATCTTCACGTTCTTATGTTGTTATTCCCTGCTGGTGTTTACTTCTGCTTCAGAGAACTTAAGGATGAACACGTCTTCATTGTTATCTATGCCATCACCG
>JNEM01008441.1:0-26291 GCA_000697335.1 Conidiobolus incongruus B7586 | reverse complement strand
TTGGCTGGTGCTGCTGTCGATGTCTACCCCTCAGAACCCAGTAAGAACGGTGATTCATTCGTCACAGAACTTCAAAACTGTCCTAACACTATTTTAACACCACATATCGGAGGCTCAACCGAAGAAGCTCAATATATGATCGGCCAAGAAGTCGGTAACGCTCTCCTCAACTTCTTGGAACGTGGCGCCAGTACTGGAGCCGTCAACTTTCCCAACGTGGAGCTCCGCGGATTCCCATCCGAACTTGGCACGATCCGTGTACTCTACGTGCATCACAACGTTCCTGGTGTATTGAAGCAAATTAACAATATTTTATCCGACTATAATGTCGAAAAACAAACAGTCGAATCCAAGGGACATTTGGCCTACCTTCTCGCCGATCTCAAAGTCACTGATGAAACGCCCAAATTGATCAATATTCACGACTCTATCAAAGAGACTGAACACAATATCTTAACCCGTATTATCACCTAATTGCTTTAAAATTCCAGTATCTTGGAGATTGATTAATATTATTTTAGCTTAATGTTAAAGCTCATTATTTAGTATATTGAATTTTTACAGAATAAATTTAATAATTATTTACTATTTTTATTTAATACTTCATTATTTATTAATAGTCTCCTCTTGATAATTAAGGAAAGAAGGATTTATTAATTTTCATCAAAGATAAAAGTATATTTCACCAATTTTGTATTTAATATACTTCGAATATCTAATAGACAGAAAATATCTATAAGAATTAATATTAAATATCCATTTAATTTTTCAAATTAAATATTAAAATAGTTTAATTAGCATCAACAATTTCCAAATGGTAAGGACTTGATAATATAAGATTTAATTATTTTTAAAATTTATTACGTATTCAAGTGGTTAATTTTTTTAACCAACTGCAATTTTTAAATTTTAATTTTTTAATTATGTATTTGAGTCCCATTGATTAAGATCGTTTAAAAATCAAACCAAATAAAGACCCAAAATCACCTCATCAAATTAATCACTATACTATGCAGAATCACATATATATTGCAAGTCTGCTGGAAGGTAGTCTTGCATACATATCAAGTAGATTCGATTAAACGGGCCAAATGTGGCTAGTGTGATTCTTTTAACGGATTTTATTAAAATATCACGATGTGGGGCTTGGCCCTGATCGAAATGATCCCAAAGTAAATATGTGCTCCATGGCAATTTTATAATGCTATCAGTCCTTTGCCAATATTTCGTAAAACCGATTGTAATTGTTGTCCAAAATTTCACATCATAAAAGGATCCTGCATGGTACTTATTAGTGGATCATACTCGGAATAATGATGTATGGTTTAAGTTGGATGGCAAGCGGACCTCTCGTTTCGCGACAGTATAATTCCTCTTCCAATTTAAATTAAAAATCTCCGAAAAATGATCAAACTACTCACCAACAAACTGTGCCTAGTAACTAGAGGCTCCAAAGGAATAAGATTAGGAATTGGCAAAGCCTTAGCTAATTTAAGGGGTTGTATAATACTATTCAAAAGTGATCAAATGCACAAAGCAGTCAAATAGTTATCTGAGTTATTACATTAGCCTCGTTTGAGTTTTAATTTGAATATTGCTGATTCAACAATGGTTGAAAAGAGATTATTCAGGTGATTATTGGTTTGAATATTAATTATAAAATTTATAACTTGAACATCAGTTAATAGCTCAAATATTAATTAATTCAACTAGCAAAATATACATATAAAATTAGTAGAAATTATTAAATAGAGATTGGACATTGTTGAAAGTCAATTATTATCAATGCGAATAATTAGCTATATTCAAGTAATAGTCAATACAAATTTATTGGGAACTACTTATATATGTAACTATATGATTAAAAATTTTGTGAAAAATAAGATACATATATCAATAGGTAATTTATTATATATATATATATATATATATATATACCAAAATTTCATTTGAATCAATTAATAGAGAAAAATATTATCAATATATAGAATATAAAAGGTATATATGTTATTTCAAGAAACGCAGTTTATGCCTCTATGAAAGCTGGTATTATTGGTAATAACTTATTATAATATATTGTACTACATAAACTGATTCATTAGATATTGATTAGGTTTGACGAAATTCCTAGCAAAAGAATGAGGGGCATAAAAACACTCGAGTGAACTGCATTGACCCTGGTTATACCGATACCGATATGATTTAAACTTTAATTGAAGTGCTGAAATCTAAATTTAGAGAGAATGTGCCCTTGAAGCAATAGAGAACTGTTGAAGCACTAACTTATATAACATGATGATAATCCTGATATTCATTATTAATTTTTGGATGTAGCAAATGCTACAGAATATTCATCTTTAGCCAGCTATTCTAATGGTGTGGTAGGTATTCATCAGACATAATTGTTAATGTAAATAATTGATTATTGAATTTTTAGATCCTTTGTGTTAATGATGGGCACTTTCATATAATATCAAATAGATTGAACAAATAAATGAAAATAATAATATACAAATAACAAAATGGTTTATTTCAAAATTCATATTCAATATATGATACTTGTGAATATTTTACTGAATGCTTTAAGCATTTAATAAAAGACAAAATGATATTATTAATTCATATTAATAAATCTCAACCATTTATACGATCCAAAAATTTTTATTCCTAACTATTTACAAAAATATCACACTCAAAAATTCAGTACTTCTCCAATTCCTCCTCATAATATTTGTCATTATTGGTATGATTCAACAAGCCTCTCGATTTCCAAAATCCTTTACCATAATTAATTAATAGTTCTTCATTCTTTTCAATAGTTCTATAAGTGGAAAATACTCCCATCATCAGTTGACTACTACCTTTATCAATATATTCTTTAAATTCTACGTTGGGTTTATCGCTTATGTTGCGATAGTCGTTGATGAATCTAGCTTCGTTACCTTAACAATAAGTTAATAACACAAGTAGATATCAAATTAAACTAAAATTACCTATTTTGTTAGCGTCAATAGCATAGTGATGATAATAACCCAAACAATAGTCACTATTCGGGTCAGCAGCGTTCGAAGGTGTGACCAAGCCCAAATACGGTAATATTAAAGTGTACGGAGGAATCTTCTTAGCAGCAAACAGTCCAAAATGAGGATATGCCGGATGCTTGATATTATCCTTCAAACTCGTAATTTTTACAAATCCCTGATTTTGAAAGTGTATCACTGGCAGCTTATCCTTTTCATTGTCCACTTGCTCCTGAATGAGTCGTATTAGATTCGGTAGTGAATAATGCAGTTTGTTAGTGTATTCTACATTATTTGGCCAGTTTTTTAT
The DNA here is from genome assembly GCA_000697335.1 of Conidiobolus incongruus B7586. Taxonomy (NCBI): domain Eukaryota; kingdom Fungi; phylum Entomophthoromycota; class Entomophthoromycetes; order Entomophthorales; family Conidiobolaceae; genus Conidiobolus; species Conidiobolus incongruus. The sequence continues at coordinate 22,961 of JNEM01008441.1, read as the reverse complement.
TTTTGGATTTTGGCTCATATTGGATATATTTTTTTTGAAATTTATAATTTTTGGTTAATTTGAAATAAAGGGTAAATCAATTTCATAGCAACTATTATGGGAATTATAGTATAGAAAATTGTGTAAATTAGTGTAATGTAAAAAACCCTAAAGATTAACCAAAGAAAATAATAACAACAGGAAAAATTAAATGAATTGAATAAAAAAATAGGTAAAGATTGAAAAGTAGCATTAGATAGAAAAATGATTATTGAAATATATATAATTTTTTGATATTCATACTTTATAATTTAATATTTAAACGATAATTTATTACAAAACTTTTTAATTTAGAAATTATAGAATATCAGACATGTCACAGTGTTCTCAGTGGCATTACCACTGAAATCATGATCTACAGGGAGTTGTCACCAATCCATAACCCGCACAACTAGAACTGTGCTGTATACTGGTGGATGAACTACTAATAAACAGAAATATATTAAGGTAAATAAGTAAGGTTTATTGTAGATATTGCACACAATAACAAACCAAGGCTTAATTATTGTACTAAAGATGGTATTTATATGGTAATACCAGTATTGAGATTCAGCCATATACACATGATATGATTCTATTGGCTAGATGGTAGGAGAAACAGGATCAGATCCGTCACAAGACAATTAAGCCCCTATGGCCCAATGGATAAGGCATCGGACTTCTAATCCGGGGATTCTGGGTTCGATCCCCAGTAGGGGTGGTAGTGGTTGATTTTCATTTAGTTTTTATTATATATTTAAGTCCAATTATATTGATTTTTAGGTTGATTTTCCATCAATTCCAAATTTCATATTTTATAAAATCATACATAAGTGACTTTTATTTTTGATTATTTTGTTTCATAGTATTTTGTCTATTCTATTTCAATTTTTTAATTGTTTTAATTCCAAGGAATTAAAATAATATAATTTAATCCATAATAACTTTATTTTTCTAAAAAATTGGCATGTTTAACATAATTGAACAGATGATATATTATATCTCAATTTTGAAATATAAATATTTATCAAAATTTGTGATTGTATTTTAAGACTGGTTCTAAGTATTATATTTGTGGATTTAGGAAAGCAACTAGGCTGATTACAAGTCTATTGCATCAGACAATTAAAGATCAACCTAACAATCTTTTGGCTAAAGGAGCCAATTAAAATCATACATAGTATTCAAGCTAAATATGAAATTTAATATATTCTTAAATATCAAATCAAATATTCAGAGTTTATTTATAAATGTCATAGTATACATTAGATTAGATAAGATTAATTATATTCAATAACAAATAATTTCAATGATCTAGATATTTTATATATTTATCATTTGACCTTGATTTTATATTCTTTATTTCCAATATTGGGCCAACTCAAATCTGTCCTGATTTTTAATTTTCCTGATTTTTTTGAAAAATGTTAAAAATGTGCTCAAATGTGTCTTAAAAAGAAAATTCAGTGATGTTTTCCTATAATTAACTCTAAAGTCTTAAAATAATTAATAATCAAGTATTTCTCTTCTCAAACTAAAAAATATATATTATTCATCAAAATCACTTCACTAGTTTTATTTTTTTGTTATACCTAGCATAAAAGAAACAGTAGAGTTCCTCATTACCTTTATTATAGTTGACTTTGATAAAAACATAAATGATCCAGCAATTTTAGGATTATTATATAAACTAAAAACCTTAAGATATATATCTCCACACTTGCTATATACATTATACTTGCTATAATAATCTATATGTAAACTTTCTTTTAAAGAAAATGATTTTAAAAAATAGATCAAGATGCTAAAGGCTAAGTTTTTCCAACTTGCTAATATTTTACAATCATATATAAATTTCATTTCTTCTTATTAAAAAAAACAAGCATCTTTAGAAACTTAGTTAGCAGTTATATTTTACCAACTAGGTTACAAAAAAATATGTTTAAAAAATATAGTTGAAAAGTTTTGAATAAAAAAAAGAACTGTTATTTTATATACTAAAAGAGTAATATATTCTATTAGAGAAAAACTAGAAGATTAAATAATTTGGTTAGAAAATTATTATAATATAAAAAAATCTTATTTAAAATAACCCCCCTTTAATAACTATATTAGTTACTTAAATAATAGTTATATTATACTTGAAGATTAGCTTATATTTCACACACAGTTATATTATAATAGAAAAAACATACACAGCCTTTAATATATAGCTATTGTATTATTTTTAAATAAATTTATATATTTTAAGTTTAGGAAACTTAAATTATATTATAACTCTAGTATTTTAAAAATATTTAAATTATTCAATAAATTAAATAAATACTTTAAACAAGGAAAATATATTCTTATAGATAATAGTAAGTAATATAATTATTTTATATTTAATTTAATTTATTATCAATAGTAAATAAATATATTTAATTTGTGTTTTTTATAAGTTATATTAATAATAAATTTATAGTTACTTTATTTTAAAGAAATTAGATTAAAGCTACCTTTCTTTCTATAAAGTAAAAAATAAAAGAATTTAATATTATATATAATAAAAGATAATTTATAATAGAAAAAACTTTTAGTATCTAGAAAGCTATCTTTCCTTGTTTAAAGTTATTATTTTATTATATATAAAATACAAAAGCTTATTAATTTGTTATTATATTTATATATATAACTACTTTTCTTTACAACTTTATTTCTTTTAATAAATAAGATTATAATTTAAAAGAAGTAATTAAAAAAAACTGGTGAAAATATTAATGTTGATAATAATAAACAAAATATAATCAACACATATAATAACTTTGTTAAATTAAATAAATCACAAGTGGTAATGTTATCACAAACTAACACTTGGTTAACTATTTTAAATGTATTTTTTTGATTTTATTCTGTTTAATAATTAGTATTATATAAACTAATTACTTTTTTTAAAATTCCTTTATATTAATTGTAAGAGTTTTTCTATTAAAAATTGTTGTTGTTTTAACAGTTGTAACTAACATTCTTTTTATAGTTATTGTATTTTAATCTATTATCTTGAGATTTTATTTTGCTCTTATATGTTTTCTTTGATAACTTTAAGGAAAGGGGAAAATTAAGTACTTTTCTTTTTTCTTTCATTGTTTCTTATACTTCTAAAGCTTTCACTTGAAGAAGATAACTAAAGGTGAAAGCTACTACTTTATTCTTTATTATCTAAAGCATTTAATTCTTTACAGTAAGATTAGTTATGTAATAAAAAAGCTATAAGAGTTATATTAAAGGCTTTAAAAATTAAATTATCTTATATTATAATAACATTAACTATTATAAACAAAGGATCATTTTTATTATATTGTTTACTTGTTAAAATTTGTTTAGCAGCTTTAAATTTGTGAATAAGAGTTTTTACATAATTAAATATTTTATCAAGCTTCTTTCTTAACTTCAAGTAATCTACTCTTTTTAAAATAAAGATAAAGTTATATATTTGAAAAGAAAGAATTAACTTGTTAAAACACTAAGATTTATAGTTTTTTTCTTGCCTCAACTAATTAAGTATAGCTTCTATTAAATATAGTTCAAGGGAGCTTTTATTGTTGTTACTAGTATTAATAATAGATGACATAAGAGAAAAAAAACAAGATAAAGCTTAAAAGTAGTGTTTTTGTTAGTAAATTTATATGATATTCAACACAAAATAAAAATTGTTTAATTAATATAGAATAAAGTCACACTGTTGTGAAATACAATAATATACTTTTAGCTTTATTTTCATAGTTTATAGGAGAAAACAGGTGGATTTTATGAATCAAAAAAATTAGTAAGTTATTTTTTTATGACTAATTTTTTTGATTTTTTTAGCTGGGTGACTAATTTTTTTAAAGACCAAAATCAGTCAAACTGAAAATTAGAAAAAGTAGGACAAATTTGAGTTGGCCTATTATATATAGTAAAGTTTAGATTTTGATTCAAAAGTTTTTCAAGTTTAATTTTTCAATTTGCTATCTATAAATTATATAATTTATAGATATTTTTATTATTGTTATTAATTTCCAAAAATAATCAATAATATTTAATCAAAATATTTGTAACATGGGAAATTTTTATATTTATTTCAGAAAAGTATATATCTTGATTTTTATTAATTTATGAATCAATTTTTGATCTAGAAATTAAATCTGTCAATTCTATCAAATGTAATTTTAAAATCAAAACATTAGGACTAAAATCTACCCATAAATAATACTTGATCCAATAAATATAGAAAGACGTCAGTCAAATTAATACTCATTACACATTCAAATTTATTTAAACATCAAACTAAAGACTAAAGCATTGTTGAATAAATTTATTCATTTAATTTTTTATATACAACAATGGCTTTAGGACTAAGTAAATTTATCAACTCACTCTCAAGAGCACAATTTGCTTTACTTACATTATCCATTCAGAATACTTTACTTGCTATAGTAATGAAATTTTCTAGAACTGAAAAGGAAGACAAATCAAAACTTTATCTCACCTCAACCGCTGTATTTTTTGCCGAAGTATTTAAACTAATTATCTCATATATCCTTCATTTATTGGATTATAAAGCCAAAGGTGTACATTATATTGAAGCAACTAAATTGTGTTTGAATTCGCAATCTTGGCAAACTGCTATTCCAGCTATCATCTACACAATTCAAAACTCTTTGCAATACGTAGCTGTAAGTAATTTGGACGTTACTACGTTTCAAGTATCTTATCAATTGAAAATTTTAACAACTGCGTTTTTTACCATTTTCATCTTGAAAAGAACAATCACCACTCGCCAATGGATTGCTCTATGTATTTTAACACTTGGCGTTGCTGTCCTCTACATGCCAAGTCCTTCTACTCTCTTTGGCACTTCTCAAATAGCTATTGCCGCAACCGAAGATACCTCCGACAAGAACCGATTTGTTGGTTTAGTTGCAGTATTAATTGCCTGCTTTTTATCCGGACTCGCAGGCGTTTACTTTGAAAAAATTTTGAAGCAAACACCTAGGACCGTTTGGGAAAGAAATACTGAACTCGCTCTATTTTCCATCATTACCGCTGGTATATTTGGTGTTTGGGTCAAAGATGGTCATATTGTCAGAGAGAAGGGTATTTTCTACGGGTACACCGTTACAACATGGTTGACCATTTTAGTGCAAGCTTCCGGTGGTCCCGTAGTAGCTCTGGTCATCAAGTATGCTGACAATGTTTTAAAAGGATTCGCTACGAGTATTTCCATCGTTCTCTCAGCTTTTCTCTCGCTTTTTTTATTTCCTGATCCATTTACTATTTCCATTGTTATTGGATCTGTACTTGTTATCTATTCAACTTATCTCTACTCTAAAAAAGATTCAAAACCTGAGGATGATCAACCTGAAACTTTATATACCGCTGTCGATTTAGATAATGAAGATGATCCAATTCCTTTACATGTAAAAAATGATAACCAGAATAATCAATAATATATAAAATGTATTTAATATTCTTATATGTATTTTTTATTTTATCAATCACTCCAATCAAATCTCTATTTTAATCATTGAAATTATTAAGTTCGATTATAACTTATAATTTCCATAGTTTATACTGTTAATATTAATATTAGCTATAACTAATCAAAAACTCCCTAATGATATGATAGCCTACAAGACATTTGATGTGCATTAAATATGTTACTTAACAAAATTTTAAATACTTCAAATCAGTTAACAATAATCAAAGTTCAAAATTTTGAAATTGTTTAGATATTCAGATAAAATATAATGGATACATATTTACAATAAATGTAAATGATTATTGGATATTATTACTTGGTATATATATCAATTAAAAGGCAATCCTGTAAAAATAAGTGAATAAATAATTAATCAGCAATTAATTCATAAATTTAATTCTTATAATAGATATATAATTCGAATATATTCAAATAATGAATATTGTAAAAGTGACTATAAAAATTGCTAATACACAAAAATATTCAAGGTTTGACATAAATAATGTCAACTTTTTAATTCTATAAAATACTCTCAAAATAATCTATATAATATTCAAGTTATCATGGTTTATTTACTAATATACGTTGGTCCAAAAAGTAAGTTCACCAATTTTAAATTTATATATTAAAATAATAAATAAAGCTAAAACAAAAATAATATGATTTTAATAATTAATAACATCCTTGTTTTTCAATAACAGGATTCCATACTAATGGTAATTGCTTAACCCTTTTACTTATGTTTTTATAATCTATCTTCAAAATTACTCCTTTAATTTTGAAATGTAAAGTTGAAATGTTATCAAATCTCTTTCCCTAAATCAAATTCTTTTTTACCAAATAATCATAATCACAAAGATTCATATCTAGCAAATATAGTGGATGTGGTAATAAAGACCTGTTTGTTTTCAATAAACAAATTTCTGATAATTTTTACTTTATGTATATAACTATTATTATATAAAATTAATGGTTTTTTACTTGAATTTTTTTATACTAATTTATAATATTATTTTTTCAAAATTTAAAATATATTTTACTATTACAATTTATTTTTGCTGGTAATAATTAGTGGAATGTTGTATTATTAATATCTATACTTAATAATAACATTTATTTTTTTCAGGTAATTTTTTTGGAATTTATAGTGGTGATTTTAATTTTTTAACATAAGTATTCTTTTTATTTCTTGGTAATTACTTATATATTACAATCTATGATATATTTATTATAATGTTTTTTCAAGTACAGTAAAATAAACATTATAATAATATAATTTTATATTAGCTATATTTCTTCTCTTATTTAATCTTTAGTTACAATATATAATACCTATATTGTTAATATTTTAACTAATTTTAAATTATTTTTAAGTAAAGTAATAATAAAGTTTATATTAAATATAGAGATTATACTGATTCTTTTGCTTAAGTATATAAGTGATATTTGAAATATTTTTTTTAATTTTATTTATATTTCTTTAATTATAAATTTAAAATAATTTGAACAAAGTCTTTTATATTAAATCTTCTAACTTTAAGTTGATTAAATTAGTTTTTAATATTTTACCTTAAAAGCCTTGTGCCACTAATTGCTACTTAGAGATTCTTGTGAATAGTTGATATAGAATGTTGTGTATAATATAATATTTTAATAAATGCTCTTTGTTCAACTCAGGTAAAATTTGAAATTGGTGATTTTCAGTCATTTTGCTTTTTAATGCAAATCTCCTAAAAAGTTATATTAAATATATATATATATATATATATAGTGAATATGATGAATTACTAAATCACTTATTATTATTTAAAATAATACTAAAATAAAGTGAAATAATTATGATTCATAAAATAGTATTCGGTTTAAGTATAGGAAATTACTTTTTGAACCACTAGATATTAAATAATCATGGATAATCAAGTTTTAAAATATATTTATATTGTGATATATGAGATTAGGAATAGTATTTGTTGTGTTGATTAATACTTTTAAGATTTTAATAGAAAATATGATTAAATAAATAAATATAATGATGAATAGTAAATATTTGACTGATGTGATATATATATTGATTTATTATATGAATTGATTATTTTCATAATATTAAATGAATTATATAGAAAATATTGAAAATATATTAAAGCTTATATAGATTATAATATATAAAATGACTATAACTAATTAATTAATAAATATGAGAAAGAAGTACTATATAGATAACTGATATATATGGCCTAACCAAAAATAAGTTGACGTATTAGATCAACACAAATATAATCAAATAAAATTAGTATAAAAACTAAAAAGAAAAGATCAAGTAAGCGACAATATTTATAACACAAATTATCTTGAAAGAAAAAAAAATTCAAGTTTTAGATTACCGAAAGCAGTCTATTCTTTCTTTTCTTCAGTAGCTTCTTCCTTTTTCTCTTGAGTTTCTTCCTTCTTTTCTTCGGAAGGAGCGTCCTTCTTTAACTCGGCGTTGATCTTTTGAGCCTTTTCAAATTCAGTCTTGAATTCGTTGGCAACTAAACAGAATTAGTTTCAAAAATTAATTAAATTAAAATAATACTTACTATCGGAGTTGGCAAAACGGATAGCCAAAGTTTCGTTGGAAGGAGTACCGTCGGAAACATCACCAACGACGTGGTATACCCAAGAGCGATCACTACCAACGTTGGGCTGAAGGGTCATATCGGAGGTAATGTAGTGGTTAGCGCAAACTTTAAGAGTCTTGTCACGTCTCATGACAATACGAATCTTCTTAGTTTCTTTGTGTTGCAACAATTTAGCATCACCGACACCACGTTCTTTCCATTCTTTGTCTTCTTGAGAGAAGCGGAAGAGCTTGGCGCGAGCTTTGTAGATGACGTCTTCATCTTCTTCGTTGGTCTTAACTTCGACTTCTTGAAGTTTGACAACGGGTTCAAAGTGAACATCGGGGCTTTCTTCAACTTGATCTTCTTCTTCAGTCTTAGGGACTTCTTCGGCAACTTCGACTTTTTTTTCAATTTCAGACATGATATAATTTTAATTGAAATGAATATAAAATTATTGAATAATAATTGTTTTAATGGATATATTAATCATTCGAATTATCTATAATTTTTTCATTATTTTACTTGAAATATGGGATTGCGTAATCTTCAAATTTTAGTTTAAATTTATTGTGAGATGACTTCATCATTTAAAAAATAAATTTTTTTTAATATTTATTATTAATCTTTTAAATATATTTAAAAAAATGAATATCATGAATCATTGTACCCTTTTTTTAATTTTAAACTCATTTTTAATAAGTTAGTGAAAAATTCAATAATATCATTTGATTTTTTGCAAAATCCTCCACTGATCTTGTTTATAATAGTGAATGATAAATGATTAATTATCTAAAATTTTAGTCAAAGTTATATTTATAGTGTAAAAGAGTAAGTGTGATAAAATAATCAAGCAATTAAATAAAATAATTGGTAAAAGTGGTAAATTAATCGAGAAGAAGTATGATTATTGAATTGATATTGATTAGTACTTTTGGAACAAAAAATTTTTGATTATAAATCATCTGGTTATTTACATTTATTTCATTATACCTTGTGATCTATATTTGTTCCTCCTGTCTCCTTTTACTCAATTACAAACTTAGAGAATTAAATGATCATTCCCACTTGAGAACACTTTAAACCATTCAACTATAGATCTGATCAATCTAATTATGGAAAGATTAATACAAATATCTTTTTGACCCGAATTGTGTATTGTTATAATAACTAAATGATGTATTGAATCAATATGACTCTAATAAAGCTAACCCTAAGTTGATCAGATATATTAATTTTTCATTATAAAGGTTTCTTCAAGGTTATATCGACGTCAAAAAGCTCATGTAAATTATTTCATATGAATATTATGATAAATAATCTATTTCTACAATTTTTATTATCTAAAAGAATAAATTTAAATAATTATTATCAATATTTTAATATATTCTATGATGATATTCTCTAATTAATATTTTTTAATTGTTATAAATAGAAATATCAAATACAATTAAATATTTTATGATATTTACATATTTTTTACTTTTAGTTAGAAAATTATATAAAATTGAGGAATAAAAAATTTAATATATTTAATTTTTGTATATCATGTGAAAATTTTTACTCAATCAACTTAAATTTATAAATTGATTATTATATGATAAACTGTAACTTGTGTGGATTATTTAAATGAATTTATTGATATCATTATATTTTAATGCTTAAGGATAATATAATTTATTTGTGTTCAAGTAAATATATACATATATTAATTAATATATGGTTAAGAACTATTAACTATTTTACTATTATCCTAATTTAAATACATACAGAAAATACAAAATATATTTATCTATGGTATTCAAAGTAGATCGAATAATAATTTCAACATTATTCTGTATAGTTATATTGGAATTATTGAACTTGTATTGTTTTAAATTGCGACCATTTTGCAATAATATTTTTCTTTTTAATTTTTATTTTTGAAATAATCTAAAGAATTAGATATAGCCTTGCTTGACTAAAATCTATTATGACCAAGAAATATTAATTAAAGTAATACAATTTTTTAGTCAAATATCCTATTTTGACGATATATGTCTCAAAATTGAAATATTACTATGATAACCTAATTACTGTTTCTTTCTGAATTTTATTTTGAAATGTCAAGAATTGTAATTACAGTCAATTGACTTAATATTAAAAAATTTCAAGATTGATATCTGAAATAATCATACAGTTTATTATTTTTAATCCAAACTAATATCATATTAAATAGATAATTAGCATGTATTGTAAAAATTGATAAAATTCAAGTTAATGGCAAAATAATCTAATAATTTTGTGATTATTATCGTAAAAACTGTAATAAAGATTAATATCTATCCTTCACTAATTTAAAATTAATTATTATAATTTAAGCTATAAAACCTTAAATTTTATAAAATAGTCAACATAAATTAGAGGTAAATAATTTTAATGTATAATTTATTATAATTATATATTTTTCCAAAAATTTTATTAACTGAAATTCCATCTATTCTTTTAATGATATAACAATGACAATATATAAAAATTGATGAAATTAATATATAAAAATATAAAAATAGATGAATATGATGGAGAATAATACTGTCAATTACTCAAGAAACCCCGATTACCGCAGGATTCGAGAAGTCACATTGGAGATATCACATCCCATGAACTAGTTGATCCTATTACTTTCCGCCCGTAAGTCATTCATGTCCACAAAAATCAACAATGGAGCCTAATATAAGATTATCATAAGCAAACTAATAAACATATCTTCTATCTTCATTTTCAAAAGTATACAGTCTCTAAGTTTTTCTTGTAACCCTTACAAAAGTGTTGAGTCGTGACAAGCGTGAGATATTTACTTTATTCGAAGAACCCGATTCGTAGCAAGTCTTTTTCACCTACTTTGGTGAACCCCAATAATTTCCCTTAATTCCGTGGTAATTTATCGTTTACCACTGGCGATTCCTCGTTTAAGCTCGTAAAACCCATTGTTGTCAGCGTTAACCCCCTACAAATAGTTTATTTTTCAACTATTAAATAATTTTAATGATAATTATATTTAAAAATAATGAGGTTTTAAATTATAATGATATGCTTTAATAATGCAAAGTATTTAATCTTCCAACCATATACATTACATAAATATATACTGAAAGGCGGTTTTTGAAAAGAATTTTCAAAGAAAATCCATTTTTAAATTGGACTATTTATATCTCAATTAAATTTTTAGCTTTCATGGTATTAGTAAAGCATCAATTATACCGAATAAATTACAATTATAATATTATCAAAGGAAGAATCATTACTGTATTTAAATTGAATTATATCTTATAATTATTGCAGAGATTTTAACAAGTCAAAAAACATCATTGGTAGATAATAGATTGATAATAAACTATTTCTAATATGATAAATGTCATAGAATGCGATCCAATCAAAATATACTAAAATTTATATGATTATGGAATTGTTATAAATTTCTCTAAATAACTACTAATAAGTATTTAATAAATATTAACATATTTGTTGGAACCATGTTCATATTTCTAAGTGAATATTAAGACTCAAACATAATAATTGAATCATCAGTTTGAAATTATCTAATTCACGTGGGCTTAGAAATTTAGTCAATTATATTCCTTTATCATCCTATTTAGAATTTTTTTTCAATTATTAATTTAGCATTGTTATTAGATATTGATAAATCTAGATTGTTAAATAAATAACAATATAAATTTTATTTAAGTGCCTATTTTCTGGAAAGGGCACTAGTATTTATCAAGTTATATAATTAAATTTATCAAAATATTTATAATGACCAATTTTAATTCGAAAATTGAAATGTTTAATTCATATGTAAATGATTTAATAATCACTGAATATTTTCATTGATAACTTAAATCATATTGATTTTATAATTTAATATATTAAGCAAAATCAAAAGTAATATTTAATCTATCAATCTATAGCTTGTATCTTGTATACGTAAAGCATTATCAATCCTCTCTATGATTAAAATAGTGATTTTTCAAGTTAGATTAAAAATATAAAATAAATTTATATTTAATTGTTTTATAATATTAATATTTTTAAATAAACTACAAATCTAGGTTCAGCTAAACTCTCTAATAATTACGATAGGTTTTACACTAATTCATCAATGAATAAATAATTAAATAGTTCATACTATTGAATTGTAACCAATAGGCTTAAATTTCAATAATTTCCCAATATCAAGAGTGATAAATATTGATTAAAAATACCTAAATATCTAAAAAAATTGATCTAATTAACATTATTAACTTAATTCAATAAAATCATAACAAATAAAATATTGAATATATTAAATCCCGATAATTTATTAACCAATAAATTATTATTATAAAATTTGTGATAATTGAACCTAAACTAAATGGATTAAATATTTGTTATTTTATTATTAATGATATCATCTACAAGTGGCTAACAAATTGAACAATTGACGAATATTTTTGTATCGAAATTTATTTAACTTGTTTAAGTAATTAAAACATAATTTTAAACTTAGCTAATTAATATAGTTTCTAGTATAAAAAACTATTAATATTCAAATACATTATGTACAATTGAATTAAAGTTCCAATTTATAATGTTTTCAAATAATAAGGATATAAGATTCAACTCATTTTGATCATATTTGTTTTAGAATAACACTTATTAGAAAAAAAATAAAATGTTTGATAATTTCCTATATTTAGTTAAGTTTGAAAGGATTGCAAGAAATTCGAGTGATCAACTAATCTCCACAATGATTAGATAAAACTATAGTTCCTCCAATATTTTTATTATTAAAATCATCGTCATTTTCAATCCAATCAATTAAATATTACCATTTGTTTATAATTTAGTTAAAAATCTTTGATTTAATTAATAAAATTTTATAAATAGCTGATTCTATTTCAATTCTCCACTTATATTATATGACAGAGATGGGGTAATTTTTGCTACGCAAAATATTTGTATTGATAAATGTATTGTAATTAAGAGTATATCATGATATTTAAAGTATAATAAACAACAATTGAAGTGTGATATAACATAATGAAAAATTGATTATGTACATTAAATTATGAATTCATTCACATGCCTTATTCTCCCTAATTTATCACGAATTGTTCAAAAAAATATATCATTCTATTAACTAAAATAAGAGAATAACAATTTTAACTTGAATCAAATTGGCAAAATTCTTTAAACTTTAAATTAATAAATTGTTGATGATAGTCAATATAAAGCTAGTTGAATTAATTCCTATGATTATTAATTTAATATAAAATGAATTAATTGAAACCAAATTTGAAATTTTTAGTTCAACAATCCTTAACTAAACTAATCGGGTGATTATCTTTTTCCCTTATTGATTTCAGTACTCTCCTCATCCCCTCTTTTATGTACTTTGAGAATCCCACTTTCCCTCATTCTCCACATTTTTGATCTTAGCCAATTCATATATAAGTAGAACATTTTCCTTATCACTTCTTCCTTGTTTGTTTTTGTTTCTCCATTTATAGACCTTTAGATATATTTAATCCACTTTGCATTTTACCTTTGTACAAATATACAAGATATCTCATTTAATATAATATATTATTTATTCAGTTGTTAATTATATATAATGTTGACTAAAAGCGGAATTTACTCTCTCACTACTTCTTCATCTTCCAGTTTAATTAGCTTGGAATCAATCAATGGTAGGCTATTGCCAAAAATCACAAAGTCTAAATGGAAGAAGGCGTGGAAAAAATTCACCAAGGGAAAGGGAGATGAAGGTGAAGATGATCTGTCGGATAAATTCAGTTCATCAACTCATTCTTTAGCCTCACATGGCTCAAATAGCAGTGCAAGTCAAAAATCATCTCAAGCTCCTCAAATTGATGATCTAACACCCTTAGAGCCGATTTGTATAGAGCCTTTATCAACACCTAAAGAGTTAAAACCTCCAGTTAGCGAGTCCCAAACCACTAAGTCTGATCAAACTAAAAGTATAGGGCAAAAACAAAGTAAAATGTTTTCTATTACAAGTTTTGATAGAATGATTATGAATGGATTCGAATCTGCAGACCCAGAAATTGTCAACTTTACAATGAAACTAAGTTTAACCCCAGAGCTGGCTCGATAAATTGTAAAGTATAATCAATTCTAGTCATATACCATCATATTCAATAGATGACGCTTTTCACATATAATTCCAACTAATATTCTTTCCTTCCTTCCTCTAATATATATCGCCTAATTTCTAATCCGAATTCTACTAAACTAAATAGATTTTATATACAATCATTTATCATACCATCATCATATTTCATTTTTTTTTCATTATATAATTTTTTTAATATTTCTTTTAATTTCCGCAATATTTGAAACCTTTATTAAAATTTAAATAAAAATTTTAAAATTGTCATAATTTTAATTTTTATATAAATAGTGTATTATCATTGATAATAAAAGAATATTTAATCAAATGTATTTAGAAATTGAATATTATATTATTATTATAAGAATATACTTAAATATTAATATATAAATCATATATATATATATCAATTTATTTTAGTTTAGTGATAATTGAGAAAACTTATATTCAAAATAGTTAATATCAACCATCAATTAAAACCATAATCATTTAATATTATCTAAACGTAATTATTAGTTTCGAATTTCAAAATATAGATTTAAAGTTTAATTCATAATTTTACATTAGCTTAATCAAGTATTTAATAGTATTATTTCTATTAAATTCTATACTTTTTATTATTCATTGTAATTTATGATTCCTGTGAGATTGATAATTGCCTAAATACTATTTAACTATGAATTTAGATTATAATAGTGATATTATTAAACACATTTAAAATAATATATATATATATTCTCTTTAAATAACTTTTATTATAAATAACCATCGTTTAAAATAAATTACACCTATGATATATTGTTGTTTTATTGCTTAATTCTTTTAAAAAATTACAATACAAAATATTTCAACAAATAATTTTTATGCACTATTTTGCTTCTATCATTTGTTTCAAATTATTCTCAAAATTTTTATTAAAATTTTAAATTGTTAATTTTTGTAATTGATAAATATGTAATAATTTGTAATTTTATTGGTTTTTAATTTGAAAAAAAAGCTAAAATATGAATATTATATAATATATACTTACTAAAAATATATACCAAATTTTCTCAATGGTTTAAAACTGATTCCATATTCAGCTATATAATACAAAATATTTATATTTAAACTACTAAATCTGTTAATGTAATTTATTATCTTGAAATTTTTTTACATAATAGTAAGCAAAAATAATAACAATTTTTTATAATATTACAATGATGTTCAAATATATATATATATAATGATACAGAAAATTAAATATAATAAATGATATTTCAATCAAAAGCCAACACAAACTTTAATTATCAAATTTAAAAAAAAATACAAAGTTGATTATATACTATATTCTTTAAATATAGTATAAAAATGCCTCAAATGATATTAATATGTCATATTATACGATTAATCTTCAAATTGGATATTTCGAATTAAAAAGATATACTAATTATAAGTTATGTACACATTATTGCGATTTATAACATGAATTAATATCAAACTATATTTTATCAATAATACAATATTGATAAAGTTGGTTTTATGAAATATTTATAAGTAAACTATTTAATAATCAATAGTTAAATGCTAATATGAAGAGTGTGAACTTAACATATCAAGCTAAAAAATATGTTTAAATACATAAATATATTTTTTTGATTTTGAAAAGATAAATAGATTATCAAAATGAATTTATATTTAAATAAAATATGATATAGTATAACATTTAGAATCTATAAAAAATTGATGGCAACATAATATTATTTATAAAAAGCTAATAATTATTACTATTTTGAGAATTTCATTATACACTATAAATAATATATAACTAGTATATATTTATAAATTTAAAGATATAGTGATGATTTTGGAGACTATTTGGCTAAAAGGTAAAAACTGTTTTATTATAAATTAAGCATTTTTCTAACTCTAATAAGAACATATTCTGAAACATTAAATCAAGTAATTAATTTTAAAAGCAATAGTATTTGAAAATAAAATTTAATAAGTCTTTCGTAATATCAAATCAATTCAATTTAAACAATAAATCCATCCTAAATTAAAATTTGATTGTATTCTAATGGTATATTTTCAATCGAATTTTTTGTTATATAATATATTAAAATATGTAAAAAAATCTATTAAATAAATATTGTAAACGATTAATATTCCAGTTATTTAAATCAGTAAATATATATATATATATTATAGTTCTATTAGCTTTATATTTGATAACTAGTGATATCAAAACTTTCAATAAATCGAAAAAAATATTATCAAAATTTGAAAATCATTTGACACTATTCAAGTATCGAGATAATAATTTTAATGAATAATTATTATAATGAGGCTTAAGTATATTCCATACTAATGAACATTAAGATTTTATTAAATAGATCGTAATAATCTAGCAATTAGTATATATTTTTATTGAATTAATATATTAAAAGTATTAAATAAAAATAATCAACTTAATAACACTATAACAAAAATAATTGACCATTTTAATAACAGTAAATAAACCTAAATAGACTCTTGAAACTAATTAAGTAATTTTTATCTAATAATTCTATAATAAATATCAAATCATTAGACAAAATTCTCAGATTAACTTAGTTTAAATAAATTGAAATTCAAGATTATCCTATACTTTCCTTATTAGGTAGGAAATGGTAGATAATGGATGACGAAATAAAATTAAGGCATTAAATGTATTATAACCAATTAAAAACATAATTTAGTCGATTCTGAAATTGATGAACTTATTTTAAATTTACTTAATTCTTATCAATTGTCATAATTTTCATTTAAATTCAAATATATATCAGATATATATTAAAAAATTATATATAAAAAATAGAGATTATATAAGTATGAATAGTTTCAAGTTTATATTTTTTCAAAATTTAAAATTATTATACTTTGTATAGAAATATGACTAATATAAATTTATTAAAATTGATACTAAATCAAGAAATATCAAGGGAAAAATATTGAAAAAGGATCACAAATTTTAGTACGAGAAAATAGTGACCTATTTTTGAAAAAATATTTCAAGTTTAGTTTAGTATGAGTAAGTTTTAGACCCATTCAATAGTTTAAACAAAAATATCGATCTCTGATTAGCTTTTTATTGATATAATCATTTTCTATTATATTTTTATATATATTCGGATCAATTTTGACTTTAAATCATAAGGTCTATTTTGTTAGGATTGATCTTATAAATTGGTTTAATCCTTATATTTATTGAAGATTAACTGAAGAAAATTCGATTTTTGAGGATGAAAATTATAGTGTGGATTGTATGGTATGAGTATTTTACACTTTGTGAAGATAGATTACCCAATCATAACTATAATATTAACATTTATCATTCCTAATTCATTCTGATCTAATTTAATTATTCCAAATTTGATATTTGAGAAGAGTATTAAAATGACCATTAAGGCGTTGAATACTTCATTGTTTAATTGATTTTAAATTAATCATGGTTGCAGATATATCAGCGAAAAAATTATTAAAAGACATACATCAATCAGGAAAGACTTGGGGTCGCGACAGAGGTAAATTTATATTTGATCTTTTCATCAACATATGCTAATCTGCATCTGAAATTCGTTTAGATATTGGATATCCTACTATCTTAGCATGTGCTTCCTTGTTCGTGATCTGCCCTATTGCTATTATCTATTTCTGGGCTGCCTGTAACTCCTACAAATGCTCTCTTGCTGCTCCCATGAATGTTTTATTGTCTGTACCTTTCACCTGGTCCAACTTTTTCGGTTGGTTATATGATCTCCTCCCCACACCCACCTACTATGGTTTTGTTATTTACTTCACCTGGGTAAGTTTGCAAGCCTTCTTATATATGGTTGTTCCTGGTCCCATTGGTACTGGTCAACTCACTCCTGCTGGTCATCTTCTCAAATACAACGTCAACGGTTTCCAATGCTGGGTCATTACTCATATTTTATACGTTATCTTTGGTTATTTCATCCCTATCATCCCTTTATCTATCGTTCATGACAACTGGGGTGGTATCTTGGTTGCTGCTAATGTCTTGGGTTACTTTATGACTTTCTTCTCTTACTTCAAG
Source organism: Conidiobolus incongruus B7586 (assembly GCA_000697335.1). Classification (NCBI taxonomy): domain Eukaryota; kingdom Fungi; phylum Entomophthoromycota; class Entomophthoromycetes; order Entomophthorales; family Conidiobolaceae; genus Conidiobolus; species Conidiobolus incongruus. The sequence continues at coordinate 4,617 of JNEM01008441.1, read as the reverse complement.
GCTCACTACTTCCCCTCTCATCCTGGTGACCGTAAATTTTCTGGTTCTCGCTTGTACGATTTATTCATGGGTATTGAATTCAACCCTCGTATTGGTGAATGGTTCGATTTTAAGTTATTCTTCAATGGTCGCCCTGGTATCGTCGCTTGGACTTTGATTGATTTATCTTTCGCTGCTGCCCAATACAACAAGTTAGGCTACGTTACCAATTCCATGATCCTTTTGAATATCCTCCACGCTTTCTACGTTGTTGACTATTTCTGGAATGAAGATTGGTACTTAAGAACTATTGATATTGCTCACGATCACTTCGGTTTCTACTTGGCTTGGGGTGACTGTGTCCTCTTACCTTACATGTATACTCTTCAATCTCACTATCTTGTCCGTAACCCCATTGATATGTCCACTCCCTACTTTTTATTCGTCGCTGCTCTTGGTTTGACCGGTTACTATATTTTCCGTACCGTCAACAACCAAAAGGATCTCGTCCGTAAGCACGATGGTAAGTGCTTAATCTGGGGTAAGCCTGCTCGTATCATTCGTGCCAGCTACGTTACCAGCGATGGTAAGAAGCACACCAGCGTTTTACTCACCAGTGGATACTGGGGAATTTCCCGCCACTTTAACTATTTGGGAGATTTGATGTTAAGTTTAGCTATGTGCATGACATGTGGTTTTGATCACATTCTCCCCTACTTCTATATCTTCTGGATGACTTGCTTATTGGGTCACCGTGTTGAACGTGACAGTAAGCGTTGCCATGGTAAATATGGTGAATACTGGGAACAATATTGTAAACTTGTCCCCTACAAGGTCATTCCCTATGTTTACTAAGTACAATTTTTTAGCATATATTCATAAATTGGAATATCACCTAATATTATAACACTAACATGATGCTAATTTTGTAATAAACCCAATATCAAATCACTTTTTTATTATTAAATCATAGCATATTTATTGACTTAATATGACTGAATAAATTTTCAAATTTTTAACGAAAATTCACAATTAATATAAATTTCTAAATTTAGCAATAAGGATAATATTATAACATTTTTCGAGATACTATCACACTCTAGCCAATTAAATGCGATTTCATTTCTTTCAAAAAGAGTTAAATTTAATTTAATTCCCATTTTCATTACACTTTAAAACATTCGATGAAAAGAACAACTCAAAGAATTCTACCCATATCCATTATTGTTTTCTTGGCTGTATTTATCATATGTAATCTGCGGAATATATTAATTAATTGATATAAGTGTTAAAATCTTTTATATATAAATCAAACAAAATCCAATACGTTTTATTATTTCTAATATTTTCACCATTTTTACCACTATAAATCATTTGAAAAAATGGACAATTATTTCAAAAGAGCAGGATTAAATATACTAGAAATTAAAAATTTAATTTGAAAAAAAGAATCAATGGATTAAAAATAAATGAAAATCCAAAATTCGACTTTATTAATAAATCTATAATGAATATTTACAAATGACCATATTGAAATGAACACTGAAGATTTGTCAGAATTAATTAAAGCCTGCCATTTTTAAAACATGTTAGAGTATACTATAATATCATTATTATTTATGAAATAATGATATTATTCTAATTAAAAATTTATTGAATTTAATCAATATATTATTAATGACAATTTTTTATATCATAATATAGATTAATTAAAAAAAATTTTAAAATATTCTTTTTAATTGTTTGCAAACTTAACTAATTATTTGATTGGCCAGAACTCTCTATGTTGAAAAATGAAATATTTGATAAACATTGATGTAATATTAATATATATAACTTTCAAGATAGATTGTTTATTATTCTAATATGATAATAGTATTTAAGATGCCTAACAGTACTTGTATTTCATTAGTATTATTTTATATTTTATATAAATTTTTTCCAACAATTTTATATTAAAATTAAATAATTTTTAAATTCAATTAATATATGTTAAAATAATATACAAAAGTTATTTTATTTGTAAAGTTTTAAAGTTTATTAGTTGGTATATAGGGAAAATAATTATTTATATGATGACAGTTGAGATATAAAATATTAAGATTGAAATTTTTCCAATTAAAAATTCATCATAAAGACAGAATGAAATTCAATGTTAATAATATTAGTACTTTATTAATTCAATTGGAATTATAGCAATTATATGATTGAATTGTTAAAACTATTACTTGATTATAAGTTCAAGTCTATATATTCAAAGATTCAAGGTTATTTATGATTATTATAATGTAATGTTCGATAACATTATTAAAAAATATTTTGACTAAAAAACTGATATAATATGAAAAATAGAAATAACTTGATTGATATTATATATTAAATAATCTATTTATTAACAATATATTCAACCACTACACTCAATGGTTTATTAGTTAAAGTTTGTCAAATTTTAGGTTTATGATATTATTACAACTTCAAAGAGTGTATTCAGTTTAACTTTAAGATTATTTCAAAATATTTTGAAATTGGAGCATTATCTGTTATAAACTTAATATTCTATTCACTATGATAATATTAAATTTATATAATTGCATGCCTTATATTTATTCATAATATCCTGTCGCTCAACAAATTTTAATACTGATAATTTTTTAAAGAATTTACTTTGATCAATTATGTTATGTTGTATAATACTTATTTTATTAATACATTTGATAATATCAATATTTATTCTTATATCTAAATCTTTTCAAATTAATAAAATTTTCTTATAGAGCTTTTCAAATACAAATTTTACTGAATTGGATAAAATTTTGTAATGTAAAACAGGGTATAAATTATTCTAAAATTATTCAAACGATAAGAGACAAATGATATTGACTGATTATAAGTTATTAATATTAAATAAATATTATATTCAACAAACTTGTATATTATTATTGAAGTTGTTAGAACATTGAATCAATTTCCGAAACCAGTAAAAAAATTTCACTGTACAAAGAATATATTTAGCCTTCGAATAAATAAACCTCATTGGTCATACGGTTTTTAAATTTCAATGAAAGGTCCAATATTTTTTATGTTCAATCCCATTAAAATATTCGAACAGTTATAATCATAAATATTTATTCAAAATGAACTTGGCTTCTTGTAATTGATAGTTGTTAATTAAACAGTTAAATATCGACCAGATATTTTATGAGTAATTAAAGTGTGCCTTTCTTTATTAATTTAACTCAAACATATATTTTCTAGACTATATCAAAGCTCAGCTAAGCTTGATTCGTTCTTACTCTTTCTCTAATTTCCTCTCTCAACTATTAATTAAACCTTTTAATAACCAAAGAAGTCTTAAACTTAAATTTAATCAATTACTCAATAACTCGTATCATTCCATACCCATAATGGACATCAATAATAGCAATTTTCTTTCGCAATATCAATTTATTGCTAACAGTTTAAAATCTGCTTCATTTATAGCTATAGACCTTGAAATGACTGGAGTTTCCTTGAGTGGAAATCAAAAACCACACTATCTCCAAAGTTTACAAGAACGCTATTTAGAGCAAAAAGAAGCTGCAGAAAATTTTCTTCCTATTCAATTAGGGTTGTGCCCTTTTATTCAAGACCCTGAAAGTACACGATTAACTGCTCGACCTTTTAATATTATGCTCTTCCCAAAGGAAAGAAGTTTCTATTTAAATTCTGACGCTGTGTCTTTCCTCAGGAAAAATGGCCTCAGTTTCGATGAATGGATAGAAAAGGGAATAGATTTTAATGCTTTCCCATCGGAACCTGTCGTAATTAAAAAAGATCCTTTGGAAGAAATAACGCATGAACTAGATATTTACAATCCAGATTTTAGAAAAAACTTGATCGCTATTTTAGAGTCTTGGAGTTCAGATCCAACACAAGCTGACAAGATGAATATCAAAGCAGGAAACAAGTACACTTCTAAATTATGTCTTAAAATAGCTCAAGAAATCTTTAATGATGCTGTTAAGTATTTTGAAATTCCTAATGGTATCCAAATTGTTCGCCAACCTATTGAACAATCGATGTCTTTGGATATTTACTCATTGATGCAGATCATTAAGGACCACAGCATCCCTATTATCGGACACCACATGCAATTAGATTTATCCTTTTTACTCCACCACTTTTATGGCGCTCTTCCTGAAACTATTGAAGAATGGAAACAAGTAGTTAATCAAATTTTTCCTTCTGTGATTGATACAAGATACTTGGCATCGCAACACCCTATAATATCCAAGTTTTTTAACAATTCTCTAAGTTTGAGCACACTTATGCAAGGTATCAAATCTCAGCCATTTTCCTTTGATCCATCTCCAATTGTTGTTGATCCCAAATTCCCTGATGAAGCCTCACTACTTAATTCCAACTCTTATCACAATGCAGGATACGATGCATTTTGTACCGGAAAAGTATTCGTACATTTTTATAGATACCTTTACAATCGTGAATTTTCCAATGCTATGCCTCTTCCTTCACCTACTGTTCAAGATGAATACATTCCTAAAACCATTTCTCAACATTTCAACAAATTATCTCAGGTTTGGTCCTATTTTCCTTATATCAGTTTGGACAGTGTTGAACCCACCTTAACTCCTCAGCCTC
>JNEM01008438.1:0-16666 GCA_000697335.1 Conidiobolus incongruus B7586 | reverse complement strand
AAAATTTTAAATTAATTTATCATTCATATATATCAAGTAAAACTGAATAAAATTATTATTAAAAATAATAATAAGTCAATTTATAGCTGAAATTATTATAATAGTGAATATTATAATATTGTGAAAAAGATTAAATTAAAAAATATAATATAAAAAATATTATATATATTAATTAATTTATAATATTCGTTAAGATTTTTTATATTAATATATAAAATATAGGTATATTTTATAATTAAAATAGGTGTAATAAATGCTAAATATATTATCCTAATACTGGAAATTAAAACAATCATATTGAGTTAAGCTTGTATGTTGATAACTTATAATATTTTGGTATTGGTTATTCAAAGATTTACTTGATAATTAGTTATAAAATTTTTGATTTAATTTCTTTCAACTAGAAAGAATATGTTTTTCCTTATGTATATTGGGATAAGAATGATGATCTTGAGGGAAAATAGGATAAGAGGTAAATTCTGGGTAATTTAAAATTAAAAAGTAACGATATGAGGAATAATTTGGTAGGAATATAATATTATAATATTGGTAAAATAGAGTGATTATATTTGGTCATAAATAAAAAAGTTTATCATTATAAATTAAGTGTTAATAAAGAAAAATAAAAAATTATTAGTAATGGTCCATTAATTTATATGTGAATTGTTAGTTATTAAAACTATATGTTCAATATTTTATTTAGAAGCCTCTTAAAATGAAAATTAGTATTCTTAAGTAATAAATTATAAATTTTGATTATAAAAATTAAACAATTATTATCCTAGCCATTTTCTCTATTTAAATTTTATTTTTTTTAACAATATAATAATGATCATGTTGTCAAAAGTAATCATGATATTTAATTTATTTATAAAGCTATTGATTTGAAAATACAAAAATATACATCATGGATAATTAATTAGTTATTGAAAGAATATAGCTTATTTCATTATTAATACTTTTCTATATTAAATGCAATTATTTATATCAAGCACACGCATAAAATGAAAAATAATTAGTAAAATAGATATCATTAACAGTATATTGTTTGATGCAAAATAGTTCTTTTATATTTACTAAAACAGTATTGAAATAAATTTACAATTTGAATTAAAACTTTTACGAATTTGAATAGATTTATAAAATTATTTATATAAAAATATTGTAACATTTGATTATAAACGTTGATTATAGATTTATAATCCCTTTTTTAATTCATAAACAATGCATAATCTCGTGATCCAAAATTAATCATACTTTATATATTGAACATACTTGAACCATATATAAAAATGACTCAATAAATGTCATTAATGATATATTGGCAATCATTTTATAAATAAATTTATAGACATCAGCAATTACAGTAATAATTGGTCATAACATTTGTAGTTTATAAGAATTGATGATTAATTGTGCTTAATTTAAAGTTATACATCAAACTTAGACGATTATAATCAATTTAATATAGCATCGAATTTGTTAAATTTCTAAATTGTAATTAAATATTATATAATTCTATAACTATATAACGATGAAATAGTAATCGGATTACTCTGTCCATTAGAATGAATTAATAAATTCTTATGATATACAAGCTTTCGTCTAATATAGATACATTTCCACTTTTACATTTAAAATTTGACTTAAATAAGAAAAATATTTATCAAAATCAATATATTATAATTTTGAAAATTTATTGAAAAATATATTTTCGGATTTTGTTTACTCTATTTTTGATAATAGTGATAAAAAAATATTAAAATGATCAAATAAAGTTAAACCTTGTAGGATAAATGTATATATCCTGTCATTTTGTGGATTGTGGGTTGACTCAACAAAAATCTCCTATACACTCTAAGAGTTTTTCAAATCAACGATTATTTAAAATAAACAGTAATGGATAAAAGGTTGGAAATAGATTTTGTATCTTGATATAATATTAAAATAATTTATGTCAAATGATCAATCGTATTTTTAATTTAACTAAATTAATATTTGCATTAAATCGATTATAATAATCATTTATGTCTTGTGATAGATTTTAAATCATATTTTAAAAACGTTTCAAACTTTAATTTAATCTTATATTAATTAATTATTAAATATTAATCAAAAATTAGGCAATATAATACAAAAATAGATATCAAAACTTTACGAGAAGTATTTTGATTTGAACATATACAATCTCTGAAATGAATTTAATATATAAACCCAAATATTGTAATATAAATTTATGATATTTTTTGATAGATTATTTTAAATTATAGCTTTCATAAAATAGTGAAAAAAAACTCGAATACTTTTAGGTCATATGAAAGATGGTAGCATTGATATGATGAATTTTAATCTAAGTAAACGTGATAACGTTTGCAAATGATAAGATATATCATTAAATGCTACATGTGATTTGAAAATTATTATCAATTTCTAAAATTTTAAGTATTGAATGAAAACTTGTATTAGGTCATCAGACTGACTTTACATCCGATTTTTCTTAGAAATAATAGAAACCCTCAATATGAAATATTCTGGTTTAGCTAATCAGATTAAAATAGCTAAATTATCACATTTATCTCTTTGATTATTAAATATATAAACTACAAATTTATAAGTATCGTGATATTACAGTATAAGGCCAATTCCACTATTCATAGTTTGTATAATAAATTTATAACGAAAAGAAAAAAAATAAGGAAAAAATATTTTCGAAAAATACAAAATTAAAGGTTATAATTGGTATTTAAATGAAACTGTAAGGCTGAGTACCGGATAAACCATATAGTTGAGAATATTACGTAATATACTTGTAAATGCCCAGTTGAGTTGATTAGAAATTAATTAATTGGTTAAATTTGGTCCCAAAAGTCATTTGATTTTTTAGTATTCCAAATTCGATTTGTCAATTCTAATTTGATAGTTTTCCCATTACAATTTCTAAGAGTTTCTCCAAATCAGATGACCCAATGTATTCAATAATGTTGTGTGAGTCTTGTGATCATTGGTTGCATCTCAATTACAGTTCTGTTTTTAAAGTTAATTTTAGCTAGATAGAGTTGAAAGATCATTGCGACGTCATCCGTGATCAATTCTGTAATTTTTAGGATGTGAAAATGACCTAGATATTGAAAATTGTACATGAAAGCTGTCATTTATAGCTTAAATTTGATATAATAATTAAAAAATTTAAAATTTAAATCCATCGCCGTAATAATAAGAATAGCCCAATTGTCAAACCCAATATATTCCAAATCCATATTTTCAGGTAGTACAAAACGGTTCTTTTAGAAATCATATTATATTCATAACAATCATTCAAATCTTAGTTTTAGCTATTTTAATATTCGTAATTGAAATATAATTAACAATATAATATTAAATGGTATGCTAAAATATGAACATATATCCGAATTTGAGAAAAATGTTGAAATTAATAGTTAAATACAAATGGATTATATTTGGCAATTACATTATAAGGAAAATTGGCCATTTAAAATTAATATTATTATACAATTGATCATTTGATCCATGTGAAATTAACTATATTTGAAATTGAATTTTAATCATTAATTATATTTGGATTCTGATAAATCAAGAATTTTAATAATTTCGACTAATATAAATATATCAATGATCTGATCAATAAAATACATTAACTAACATTTTTCAAATTCAGAATTGGACACTTTGAGGTCTATTCTTTATCCTTGTATATTAGATTTTTAGTTTCTTCCAAACTCTCTCTTAAACCAAGTCCTCAGCATGTCCGTTGACGCTGCAAAACCTGCAAAGGATGTTCAAATGTATGGAGCTACACATGAGAACGACAATAGGCATGGTCCCGTTGCTGATCGTGACTCTGGAGGTTCCACATGGGCTGCATTCGTCAATATCGTATGTCTTTTAGCTGGTACTGGTACCCTCGGATTGCCCAAATCAGTCTCTCATGGTGGATGGCTCTCCCTGATCTTCGTCGTTTTGGGCGGTTCTCTTGCCCAATATAATGCCCAACTCCTAATCCAATGTATCTATTCCCAACCCAATCGCCGCCTTGACGGATTTGCAGAGGTTGGTGAAGTGAGCTTTGGCAAATGGGGTAGATGGATCGTTCAAGCTCTTAGTTTTGGAATGTGTCTTGGTATTTCCTGTATTTATATCATTTTAATTGGAACCAATATCGATGAATTAGCGAAATACTATAGTTTACATATCGATGTTAAAATTTGGATTACAATTAGTGGTATTGTCGTAGGTATTCCATATGTACTCATCAAAACCATGAAGGAAGTCACTGCACTTGGTATATTTGGAGCTTTGTGTACCTTAGTCGTTGTGATTATTTGTATGGTTAGATCCATTGAAGACTACCCCAGAGTACTCTCTACCAATCAAGCTATCGAATATGATATCATCAATTGGTCTGGTATTCCCATTGCTCTTACTACTATTGCATTTAGTTTTGGTGGTAATGCTGTTCTCCCTCACATTGAAAAAGCAATGCAACGTCCCAGAAATTTCGCTAAGGCTACAGCTGCTAGTATTTCCATGGTTGCTCTCTGGTATGTTGCCATCTGTATTGCATGTTATTTTGTCTACTCTAGTCATGTCGAAAGTCCCGTTTACAATTCTATTCCTCGTGATGCTTGGTATGTTGCCAGTTTGATTATCATTACTCTTCACGTTGTGATGGCTTGTCCTATGTATCTCTGCTCTTTCTCCCTCGATCTAGAAAATGCCTTTAATATTAGCACTGATTACATGACTCCCACCAAAGAAAAACTCGTCAGAATTTCATCCAGAATTTTGACATGTACTATCATCACTGTCATCTCATTAGTATTGCCCTACTTCAGCAGCTTTATGAATTTGGTTGGTGCTCTCACCAATGGTGGCTTAGTGTTCATTGTCCCCCCTATTTGCCATTTGAAACTCTTTGGATTTCGCAAGCGTCCCTGGTACTCTTATATTATCATTGCTGTTAGTTTGATCATTGGTGCTGTTTGTGCTATTCTTGGTACGATCGATGCCATTCGCGAACTCTATCAAAAATTTAACAATATACCAACAACTGGCAGTTCAGGACATTAAATTATATCAAAAATAATGCATTATCTTTATCCAACTTTGTATTAACATTATTGATTATGTAATAAAATAAAATTTATCATTTCAACATTAATTATATATTTTTTATTATTCAAAAATTAATTTTCGCAATGTTATAATAGTAAAATATCTGATCTGTGATGTTACCAAGTCGCCCCATACTTTTTTTCAATACAATTTTAAAAATAGGACAAATTACCAGTTTTTTAATCAAAAACTTGTGTTTTGCTCAACACTTGAGAAATTTACCTAATTAGAAAATTTTTAGGATACTTTGAAATATTTTAATATGATCCCACCGATCAATATTCGTTCATTCTGAAAATGCTTTAATCAAAATATTTTAAGGTTTGATTAGCTATTACTGAATTGTTTAGAGCTGTATCTGTGAGTATAATTAGCATAGTATAAAAAATTCATATATGTTAATAATGACATTACGAATCTGAAAAAAAAATCAAAATTTAAGAACATTTTAGTTATATTTTTATGTGAATTGATACTAAAAAAAAACAAATATTCTCGGAACGTAGGCGATTGTATATTTAATACTATTGGATTTAATGATTTTCATGTTCTCAATTGTATTAACAATTGAATATAGCTATTTTCTTCTCTGCTCATATATACAAACAATAAAAATTGCAGTGAATATCCAAATGGGTGGATTGAATGAGTTGCGCATAACTGTTGAAATGTGAAAATGTATGTAATTGAAGATATTTTAACAGAGTTGAATTAATATTAATAAAGAAAAGTTATAATTACAATTTTCTCGGAATATCCTTAATAGATTATAATGAAATGGAATATAAAAAATTATGATGTAAAATTGAGTAGGTATTAATATTGATAATCTGGGCAATAAAAACATATCAGTCCGATTGGACAAAAATAAAATTATGAAGATATTATGTAAGCAATATTAACAGTGAAGATAAAGTTTAATTTGTACTACAAATATCTATTTATTACACAAGATTTTGAAAATATTTGAAACAAGGTTACAGATATGGGAATGTGTCCGAGTTGATTTGGGCTGTCGTACCTAAGTTTATGTATGATGAGGCATACGAGTTCGAATCTCTTATTTGTGTTTTATCTATTAAATTGAATTGTTTATCAATTTTAACTTTACTTATCTTGATAAATTATTATCTTTTGCACTCATTATTTGCATTTTTTATATTTTAACTCTTTTAATCATTTCGCAAAATTTTAATAATAAAACTATGCAAATCTTTATAATACCAACAATGATAAGGATACTATACAAATGTAATCAATCATAGTAAGGTTATCTGCATTCAATATAATATTAACATTTATTTGAATCAAATAATATCTTATTTATGATATTTTTAATAAATTAACTTCAATTTATGTTTAAAGCATTATACATAATAATTTGTAAGTTACTAATCATAATTTAACTTTAAATTATGTATTCAATTTTAATTGAAATTGACTCTAAATTTAATCTACCAAATATCCTATTTTAACTTCAATAATTTAATACACATATATATTAATAAATGTAATAGATTTGAGAAGTTGCTTAAAAAGAATCATAATATCTACATGATTTAATTTTTTCACAAAAATGAAATAATATTCTTGTAGTTAAATTATGTTGATAGATAAAATTATATCCATTTTGATGATATATTAAACAGATTGTCATTTAATTGAGGAGTAATTTTAATACAATATTCTCTAACGATATTAAATATCACATATATTCATTTATTTTCTATCAACTAAGATTACTATTTATGTTTATATATATATTTGAAGATGGACAAGAAAACACTTACAATGATGTAAGTAATCATATCATATTGTGTAAGATGGAAGTCAACTATGTAAGCTTCCCACTTAATAGTGCTCTTAGACATGACAATTACTTTAATAAAATCGATTCTGTCAGTGACAAAAATAAGAAAAAGAATAAATTCAAATCCAAGGTATGCGATATCATATAACATAATGTTTATATAAACAGAGTGAAAGAGCTCTTATTTTATTTACGTTTTGGACAGAGCCCAATATTCAAATAGCAGTCAAACAACTGGTAAATTTGCTTTATATTAGCGAACCGACATGATACTAAAATTAATGTAATCAACTTTGTAAACAAAATTGTCGATGAAAAGGCTATAATGACTTTTAATGATATTAGAAAAAAGTTGATAGAAGAAAATCCATAACTATCATTTTCAACTTCAACTTTGCATAATTCTATTTCATTAGACTATAAAATATCATTAGCCCAAGCTCTCTTTAGTTGCATTGATGAAAATAGTTTAGCAAATCGTGAACGACGGAAGCAATGGGTTTAGGAATAGTCCAAATCTGACATATATTATCTTTTGAATTGTGCGTTTATATATGAGGAGGTATTTAATATTAACTTAATGAAATGTTTTCTTTGGATGGTCCAGAATTAGCAAGCATACAATTGTAATGTTTCCTAAGTCAAAGGTGAGAATAAGAATATTCTTCTCGCTATTAGTGCCTATGTAATCGTCAAACTTGAATTACGAAATAGACCAACAACTGAATTAACCACAATATCAATATGTTGAACCTAGTTATCAATTAAACAAATATAAAAGTACTATTAACCATTTCAATTTTATTTCAAATATTTTTGATACTATGGAGCAATACGAGCATTCTAATCACAAATATTCGATCATGAATAATGACATAATAGATTTGAATGAGAAAATGAAAAAATTGATGATGAGTTGGGGATATTATTGCATTTACTTACCAGTTTACTTCCCAGAGTTAAACCTGATCAAGTCTTTCAGGTCACCCATTAAGGGGAAATTGAAGAAACTTGAATTTAACGATGAGAATCTATAAAATAATATAAGTGATAATTTAAATACCAAGATAATTACTTTGTAAAACTGTATACATCATTCTATTTCATAATTTGAAGATCGTTTAAGGATGGATCCAATTCAATACAATAAAATTTTATAGTGCTTGTAGACATGTGTTTAATAAAATGATGATGTAATTTTTTATAGTTGAAAATTGTGTATGTTTTTTCGTCATACTGATCTAATTTTTTTGAAAGTGGTATAATTAGTTTATATACTTTAAACATATGATTAAAAATTTATAATTCAACTCCTAATCATCCTTAGTAATATTATGAATATGATTATGGTATTTAAACTTGAGTGGTATATAAGTAGACACGAAAATAAAATGACTCGAATAAGTTAGTAATCATCATACATATCTTAAAATAAAATATAAACCATATCAAATTTAAAAGTAAATCAAGAATATTTTATTAATTAATCACTATAATACCTTTTCTTCATAGTACGATATTTATTTATATGGTACATAGCTTCTAACTCCTTGATTACATACTCCCCTAATTTGAGTTTTTTTTCAATATCTTCACCTGAGCTCAATTGAGCATTTTTTGAAAAACTTTTGTGTAGTTGGTTGCGAAAGTGAGTGTATCCTGTAGGGTATTCACGTCCAAGGTATAATAACTAACAGTGTTATTAAAATTTTGGAGATTTATTTGATATTTTAAAAGGTAGCTTACTCTTTTATATAGGTTAAATACTTGATATCTATACTGGTTCATAATTGTTTGTGAGAATTGATGATTTCGATTATTATATTGGAGGACTGTCAAAGAATTTATACTAGTTACACTAAGTCAATTAAAAATTATGGGATTAGTGATGTCATCTCTAAAATTGTCAGGCTAAATCTTTATTACATATAATTTATAACTTGGATTTAAAATAATTTTCTAGAATACCAATAATATTGAGCTCATTCAATTTCTTAATTTCATTTGATGAGTATACCAATTCTTTCAAAGCCCGGATGGTATGAGTTCCTGGCTCAATAAGATCATGTAGGCCCTTAACGGATCTTGGTGGAGCCCTAGAAAGGATTTGGGAGGGAATACTTAAGATAGGACTATATATCATTTTTCTCACATGATCACTAGAGAACACAGGCGTTTAACAAGCATCTGTTTTTTCAAAAATACAAGCCCATTCTTGTTGAGTTTTGGTTTTAAATATTTTGCGGAATTTCCTTATTGTTTTTGGTCAAGTTTCAGCATTCATTTGATCCTCACTATAAGCTTTGACGTCCAGGTTTGGCTTTTGCAAAAATATCCGATAAAATTTGGGCTCTACAGCGCCTAATGCCATATATTTATTTTTGGAGGTTTGATAAACTTGGTAGAATGGTAATCCAGAGTCTAACGTCCCTTTATCTGTGGGTTCAGAGAATAGCATTCCTTGCACTTCAGCAACAAATACAAAGGAAGCTAAATATTTTGCTCTATCCGTCATACTAACATCATTTACTTGACCCAATCCAGATCTTTGACGCTCTACGTCAAGTGTCAAAATCCCAAAAGCATCTAGTAGGGAACCATTAACAAAATCAGCCAAAAGAATAACTGGTGGAAAAAGTACCCCATCTTTCTTCCTCAACTTTTCCAAAATATCACTAGTAGAAATATAGCTAATACCATGACCCGCTATAAGGGCTCTGTGTCCAGTTTGGCCATATCCTGAAATTCTAGCAACGATCAATCTAGGATTTTTCTTGAGCAATTTCTCAGGTGCGAATCCCAACTTTTCGAGAGTGCTAGACCTGTAAGGATCTAGCAATATGTCTGACTGTTTAATAAGTCTGATGAATGCTGCCTTGCCTGCATTAGTGCCGAGATTTATTGCAATAAGCCTTTTACCACCGCACAACACGTCAGTTATAGGGATTGAACGTTGAATTCAGTGGGGATTTATGTGAAATACATCTGCATCACAGTTACTTAATATCATCTCACAAAAGGGAGCAGGAACAAGACCAGATAATTCAATTACTTTTAATCCTTGTAATGGAAGTTTATTAGACGCCATTTTTAAAATCTATTTTGATATTTAGTCACAATAATCTCTATTTATATTAAAGTAAAATCAATTTTCATATAAAAATGTATTAAATTTTTAATCGTTTTTAATGTAATAATTCAATGTTTAATTGTTACTGGGATTGAAATTAATGATTGGTGAAATTTTTTATACAAGATATACTATTTACTTTTAATAATTAAATGACTAATAAATTATATTATGTATTTTTATATTAATTTAATTAAAACTATTAAATCTTGTTCAATTAATTCAAAGCTTTTTTTAGAAAATATGTTTCCTTGAATAAGAAATATATTACTCGTTAAGGAAAATTGATTCAAATAGTTTTTAAATCTTTGGAAATATTCAAGGTATAATTAGTTTAAAATATAATTTTAATAGATTTTCAATTAGATTGATTAATTCATTAATAATGACTCTCAATAGCAACATATTGTCGCGGATCGGGAGGTCCGCCCGCCTTTCAATTTTAACCGTCCGTCAAGATTCCGGATGTAATCCACTTATAAATATCAGGAATAATCCTTGCACAATGGAAAATTTCAGACTATGACAGAAGTTAGAGTTTCAACACATTGGCAAAGGATCAACCACAGTATAGAATAGTCACTGAACAGACATTTGCTGGACGATCACTTTGGTCAGGACCAAGCCCTACATATTGATATTTTAATAAAACCCCTCTAAAGTATCCCGCTAGTCGTCTTTGACCCGTTTCATCGAATTCACGTGATTTTTATCGCAAGACTACTTTCTAGAAGCGTTGCAATATGTTTTATTTATATTGTAGATAATATTAAAATATATGATGAGAGGGTAAGTATATTGTTATGAATTGAAAGTATAATATCCGAACAACATTGCTATTACCCATTAAATTATTTGAATGGATTGAAATTAAAATGTTAAAGATTATAACAATATGAAAAAATGAAATGACAACTGTGGGGTTCGAACCCACGCCTGTTTCCAGATCAGGGCCTAAACCTGACGCCTTAGACCTCTCGGCCAAGTTGCCATGGTTCACCGTTATTTAAATCTATTATATTTTAGAATAATTCTAAGTGGATTCAACAAATAATCTGATTAATTTTTCTTCTTCAAATTTCTTAATACTAGTTTTAATAGTTTCAATATTTTTTTATACAGGTGTTCCTTTACTTTCCACAATTTTAACTTCATCAGAATTTTTCTTTTAAATTCATTCATATTCTTAAAATTTCTATCACTTAAATTTTATTTTGAGTCTATTTTTACACTTTATATTAAAATATTACTTAAAATGATATCATATCCAATTAAATATAGAATTATTGAATTGTACTCTTAGAGATTATTGATGTTAGAAATAGCTTTAAATATATTTATTATTAGTATTTCACAATTTTAATATATGGTTACTTTTAAAAATTCTCTAGTTTTAAAAGCCACATGTTAATTTACCTCAGGCTAATTGTTTAATTCAGACTTGATGAT
The DNA here is from genome assembly GCA_000697335.1 of Conidiobolus incongruus B7586. NCBI lineage: Eukaryota > Fungi > Entomophthoromycota > Entomophthoromycetes > Entomophthorales > Conidiobolaceae > Conidiobolus > Conidiobolus incongruus. Next base: position 5,144 of record JNEM01008438.1, on the reverse strand, counting down.
AACTTTAGCAATTTTGATGAATTGATCATATTCTATAATACAAAATCTGAAGACTTGCTTTTATCAAATGTACTAAGAAAATGTAAATAATTTATATTTAATTCGATTAAATCTATTTTTTGAGTTTAAGTTGAATAAGATATTAATATCCAAATTGGAAAATACAAAGACTTTTGGGTTCTGAATCCATTATGCATAATTTAAAAACATACTGTTAAATTCAATCTAATAATTATCTTGATGCTATACGGCAATTCATAATAATTGAGCATTGTTGCATTAACCAAATATAAAATATGGAGAGCATTATATAGAAAGAGTGAAATGAGTCAACTGCGCTAATCTACTTTATATTAAAAATAACCAGATTAATTCTAGAATAACAAACTATTAAATATTTAAAACATTATAAAATTATTCTCAAGTTACATCATGAATAGATTAATTACATATTCATACTAATTTAAATGAAAAGGGTTTATTAAGTGGAATGAAAATAAGGTAAGAGTGTTATAATGAAAAGAGTAAATTTGGAAATTGACCAATGAAATTGGAAGATGAATTTCATAGTCGTTCAAATGGATAAGCCTTGAAATGAAAGAATGAAACCGCCCAAAGAATTGATTAATTATGAATTGGAGGTATAAAATCCAGGTTGTGTAGTACAAAGGTAAATATTTTTGAATTATTATTATTATTAACTGTTTTTTAATTGATACCATATTTGATAATTTATTTAAAGATATATATATTAAAGTTGTATCTCTCAATTTCACTTACAACTTTTAATTGATTTTAAAATTTTATTTTAATTTCAATTATCTTATTTGTTCCAAAATTCATACACTTAATTAATATCTTATATTTATTCATCGATATCCTATATTGCTGTTACTAGTTTTTGTATTATATAATATACCAGAGTAATTAATAGTTATCTCGTTATTTTGATAAATAGATAGATATAAAAGTTATTTTCGATTTTAATTTTAAATCCGAATTTAATATTAAAATGAATCACCAAGACGAAGGGGACTTAACTTTATTACATGAATTAGATGAACAGTCCCTTACAGACTATTTGGTCAGTCGGCTCAACAACTCTCAACCCTTTACAAATCTTGGTAGTAATGGTTTAGTCGTAGTGAATCCTAACCAAGATCTCGGTTTATTCACTAACGATATCAGTGTTCATTACGCTGAAAATGGCTATAAATCATTCGAATCGGGCCATATCACCCTTCAGCCTCACGTTTACGATATTGCTACTAAAGCCTACTTTCATATGAGAAGATTGGGAACTGATCAAAGTATCATTTTCTGGTAAGTCATTAATTCAGTAAATCAAGGGTCATTTTCTCAGAATTAACTTGTTTTAACTAAATTAGTGGGCCTGGAAATTCTGGGAAATCGTTTTCTTATCGCCAGTGCTTGAATCAACTCTACAGATTAGCCTTGAATCCAAAGAAGCCTCCAAAGATTCCTGACCAACTTATCCACCTCTTAAATGTGATCGAATCATTCAGCAGTTGCAGCACATCTAATAATCCCAAGTCATCCAGAGCGGGGCTTTACCAAGAGTTACAATTCTCCAATCGAGGTAGAATTTCCGGGGTGAAAACTATAATTTATTATTTTGAAAAATCTCGTCTCACCTGTGTACCACCTCAAGAAAGCAATTTTGAAATTTTTTACCAATTCCTTCAAAATGCATCCCCCGAAGAAAGGGAAGCTTACTATTTGGACGATTCTTTCGCTTACTTGCCCAATTCTGGATCTTATCGTCAAGGATATGATCAATATAATATTCAAGAATCTTTGAAAGCGATTAACTTCAAGTCAAAAGCTAGAGCTAAAATTAATCAGCTATTGGCTACTATTTTACATTTAGGTAATTTGGAATTTGAATCCGCCGGAGATGGTCAAGAAGTCTATGTTAAAAATCACGATACTCTCGAATTAATTGCGGGCTGGTTAGGTGTTGGTTCAGACGAGCTCGGTAGTATCTTTTCATCTAAGACTCAATTGGTTGGTAATGAATTCTGTACAGTGTTAATGGATCCTGCCGGTGCTTCCCAACAAAGGGATCATTTCGCAGTCACCCTTTATTCATTATTATTCGTATGGATAATTGAGGCCATTAACAGCAGATTCTGTGACGAAGAAAATGCGGCCAATTATATTTCTTTATTAGATCAAGTTGCCTTTGAGCCTCATAAAATCAATTCACTTGATCAATTCTGCCGTAATTTCAGCAATGAAAGAATCAGACACTTCACCTTGAATTATCTTTTATCCAATGATACTAGCTTTAGATTGGAGTTGATTCAAGATGAATTGCAATTGCCAGATACCTTAGTTACTACTTTCCCATCTGCTGCCCCACTTTTAGTAGGTGATGATGGCGAGTCTGGAATGGTTCATGTAATTGATCGTCACTGTCACAAGAGTCCCAGCCGTCGTGGTGAGGACCAATTGCTTAATTCTTTGAATAAGAAATTTAGCGATGTTCCAGAGTATCTCCAGACTAATCCCGCGTCTCACTCATTCACTATTGCTCATTACGACTCCAACGTCGAGTATCATCTTTATCAATTTATTGACAACAATATGGATACTATTAGTACTCAATTTGTTAAGCTGTTCCAAGCCGATGCTGAAGGCTATACTCATTGCTCTAATTCTTTCCTCGTAGAATTGTTCCAGAGCGAAGCAGTCAATATTCAGCATCATCCTAGTAATCCTAATGCGATCGTTGCAGCTCAAACACCGTCCACTCCTATGAGGAAACCAAGTAGAAAGCATATTCAGCGCCCAGCTCCCAAGGCAGAGCCGGAAACTGTTATGCCAACGAGAATGTTCCAAATTAACGATAGTTTGAATGATTTATTTGCCACTCTTGACACTACTCGGGTTTGGCCCATTTTCCATATTAATCCAATTGGTAATTTTGGAGGTCAAAAATTGGATCGTAATGCCATCGTATCTCAGCTCCAAGCCTGGTGTCTTCCTACTCTCTCTGCTAATATGGCTTTAGATCTTAGTGTTTCCTTTACCTTTGACGAATTCCTCAAGCGTTACGAACCCGTCACTCGATCGGTAGGTCTTGATTCATCTCGAGATACCAAATCCCAAATTGACGCCTTCGCAACCATTAGTGGACTGACAGCTGGATCCGACTATGTACTGGGAAATAATAAGGTGTTTTTTAGTTTTCCCAAGTGGAAAGATTTGGAAGATTCTTTGCGTACAGCGATCCGAGACGAGAAAACTCAGGGAATTGAGCAGAGCTATTTTGGATTTCCCAGGAACGACGACAATGACTCGATTTATTCCGGATATGAAGGCAATCGTGGGATGTTCAATCAGAGCCAGTTCGGTGGTGATATGTCAGGCTACTTTGAAGGTCAAGATTTAGGTCGTCACAATTTGAGGAATGTTGGTGGTTATGGTAATTATGGCGAAGGTAACGATGACGACAATGCTTCGCTCTATAGAGAAAAGCAAGCTCAGAATCAACAGCCTCTCGTTCAAGGTTTCAACACCAATAAAGATGTCGAGCTTAAGGATATGTCGCCTCCATCGCAGGCAAAGGCACTCCCTGGAGACTCTGCCAAAGAGATTGAGACCAAGCCATTGACTATGGCCAGAAAGGGTTGGGTTCGACTTACTTGGTTTTTGACTTGGTGGATTCCTAGTTCATGCTTGTCAAGATGCGGAAAAATGACTCGTCCCGACGTTCAGATGGCATGGCGTGAAAAGGTCGCAATTTGTTTGCTTATCTTTTTCTCATGGATACTTATTCTTTTCCTGAATATTGGGTTGGGTTTGATCTTCTGTCCTCCCGAAGTGGCCTACCGCTACAACGACCTGGGCTCGGCTAGAGGTAAGAGTGCAATGGCTTTCATGTACGGCAGTGCCTATGATTTGGTCAAATTGGCCAAATATCGCCACGGTAAGCCCAAGATCCCCAACGGCGTGGATGCCGACATGCTGGAACCACTTGAAGGCAAGGATATTACCCAGCTGTTCCCCCTATCTCCCGAGATCTATTGTCCCAATATGAATGTGCCAGAGCGTTTCCAATTCAAGTGGGATACCAATCCCAATTATATGGAGCAACATGATTTTTCTAACATTAATATGGCTGTGCACAATACTGACCAATATGCTGGTAATGTCGTTTCCACTGATCCTCTATGGTTCGTCAACACCGCTCTCCCCTATCTTAAATCTTACCGCACCGGTACTGTCGTCTACCCCCGTTCAATTCTCAACCTGTATCGTGAAAACCAGGTAAGTTGGGGTGTGATTAACGGCCGTGTTTACGACCTGTCCATCTACGTGAATATGACCGAGCGCGATCCCAAGCCCGAATGGATGCCCGTTGAAGTTGTGGACATTTTCAAATTCAATCCCCGTCTCAATGTCAAGAATGGCGACTTGACGGAAGCTTGGAACCAATTGAATCTAGACGCCCAAACAAAGAAGAATGTGATGACTTGCTTGAATAACATTTTCTTCGTTGGTACTATCGACCGATCCGAAACCCTAAATTGTCGAGTTACGGATATTCTGTTATTGGTCTTCTCAGGTATCGCTCTCTCCGTCGCCGCTGTCAAATTCTTAGCCGCTTTGCAGCTTAGTAGTAGGAGAGATCCTCAGGACTATGACAAGTTTGTGATTTTACAGGTGCCGTGTTATACTGAAGGCGAAGAAAGTGTTCGCAGAACTTTGGAGTCTTTAGCTTTACTGAAGTATAGTGACAAGCATAAACTCATTTTCGTGATTGCCGACGGTATGATTATCGGTAGTGGTAATGATTTACCCACTCCTAGGATTGTGTTGAATGTCCTTGGTGTCGATCCTAAACTTGAACCTGAATCTTTCGCTTTCAAAAGTTTGGGTGAAGGCTCCAAACAATTGAACTATGGTAAAGTTTACTCTGGTCTGTATGAAATCGAAGGTCACTCTGTACCCTACATTGTCGTTGTCAAGGTTGGATCTCCTAAGGAAGTTAGTAGACCTGGTAACAGAGGTAAACGTGATTCTCAAATTATCCTCATGCAATACTTGAACCGTGTCCACTTCGACTCTCCAATGACTCCTTTGGAACTTGAAATGTACCACCAAATGAAGAATGT
>JNEM01008436.1:0-16345 GCA_000697335.1 Conidiobolus incongruus B7586 | reverse complement strand
TAATATATCAAAAAATTATATTATATAAGTTGAATAAAAATATTTAATTTATATCATTATTAATGTTATTACTATATTTAATTATTATATTGTTTTGATTAAATATATTACAAATTAACATTCTTATATTAAAATATTAAATATTAAATATTATAATAGCCATAAATTAATAATTTTTGAATATAGATATACTGAATTAGATTAATATACATAATAATAATAATATATTTGATATTTATCCTGTTAGTCATATTTAAAGATTTCTAATGATTTTGAATATTTAAGATATTTGTTAAAAATGGAAAAATATATCTTAACTTGATATATTAAATTACATCCCAGTTTGCCATTATTTTGATATTGTAAATATAAGTTTAATTTTCAAGTATTTAAATAAATAATTCAAGGCTAAAAATTATAAACAAGATTATTAAACAGATAATATTTATTATTTATTATTAGTTGGATAAGTTCAAAATGAATTGCTTGATATATATTTGATTATTTTCATTGAATATAATATTTAAGATTTCAATGAGGTTTTTATATAGGTCGTTTTAAAATAATTCCTGATAATTGACAAATTTTTCTAATGAATTCAATAAATTTAACCAATTTTAGCAAAGCCAAATCAATTGAAAATAAAATTACTTATACTCTATATCAAAACAAAACTGACTGAAAAATGCAATAAATGCATTATTTATGACGATAGCTTCAATAAATATACAGTGTATAACAGAGTAAAAAATATAGTAAAATAAAACCATATTTACAATTTTATTCAGTTGAAAAAAGAGCAAACAATTTATAAAATCATTTATATCAATATATTAATAATAGTTAAGCGATGTTTATCGAATATCATATTCCGTAAAAAACATTCTGTTTGAATTAATCAAGAAATCAAGTTTTATATATATAAATAATTATATCAGGGTAAATATTCAAATAAATACAACTTAAGGATATAATGAATCTTTCAATAATATCAAGCATATAATATATTTTATATTATAAAAATAACTTTAATTTTTTATAACGAAATTTGGAAGAATATTTCTATTGTAAAATAAATATATAATGTTTATCAAAGAAATTCGATTATCATTATCAAAAGCTAAAATTAAATTTCAATATTTTTGGTGACTAAGATATTTAATTTAAAGTTTTAATTTTATGATGCAAGTTGTGTATTTAATTTTCTATTTAAAACCATATTTTTTACAGTATATTTGGATCTTTAGATATTTTATTATTCTATATTTTATTCCAAGTTTATAATTGCCATTAATTGAATTCATTCTTTGAATATCTTTTTTTATTTTCAATTTTTAAATATTATTATTGAATAAAAATTTGGCACTTCAAAATGTTTAAATAAAAGAATGAGATAAAAAAGATATGACTTGAATTATTACAAAACTCTAATTGATATATAATACATTTTATTATTATATAATCTCATATTTTCAGAGTTTGGTAATTATAAGGAATCAAAATGGATTTAAAGTAATATGATTTAAATATTATTTACATGTTATATATTCGAGAGTTTAAATACTCTTTTATGCATTCAATTTTATTAATATTGATTCACAATTATATTCTTATATTAGGTATTAATATTGTGGCTCTACCAATTGTTAGTAGAATATTAATAATAGATAAGAAAACGGCTTGTTTATGGTCTGTTTGGTAGTTTAGGTTGGGATGTTTTATTAGGGTTTGTTAAGGGTTTAATAGATTTCACAGAAGACCGGAAGTGATGATGTTAATGTATCTTTTATAGACCAATTTTCGGCTGTAGGTAGTGTAAAGAAGTGTATTGAGTTGCTAGGAGAATGAGACCTTGAAGTAGTGTGATAGGCCTTTTGGGGTTAAGATTCCATAAGGTAATAAGTCGCGAGATGAAGTTGGTCGGGCGGGTTACCATTTACGTAACTACAGTATAAATCCCATATACTGATCAAAGGAAATTTTAATAAAAAAATTAGATTAACAGATTTATATTATACAATTCGATAAAATTAATAACCAGTAAAAGTAGGCATATAGAGAGTAATATGTTTATAACTTAGTAAAAATCTCTATATTTTGTTGTTATCGAGCACCATAACTTAAATTTTAACAAATAATGTTTCCAAGTTAGGATGTATATTGAATGATTATTTAGGTGAAAAAATAATCCCATAATAGAGAATTTTCATTTATCAATTTTATAATCATACCGTGAATTTTTTATTTGAATAATTTTTAGATTTAATATTATATTTCAAAAATGAGATTAATTACTCACAATATGTTACAATGCAGTGTTAAAAACTGTAATACTAATAACTTTCCTTTAAAGTTCGAAAACATTGAATTAGCATATGCCGAAAGTGAAATAAATCCCGATTTCTTAGTTAATATGTTACCCAAGTTAGAATATAATGTTTTAAGAAATACTGCCTTAGAGGTAATTTGAATTTTTCTATATCTATAAATTTATTAATAATATTTAAATTCCTTTAGCTTGGTTTAAATACTTTACCAGAACAAATTCCTGAAGATGCGGAATCTAATGAACCTTTCTTAAGCGAACTTCACAAAGTATTAATGGATGTAAGCAGACGATAAAATTAATTATTTATTGCTTTATTAATTAAAAACTTATATTTAGACTCATGTCCAATCCGGCGTTATGAAGTGTTTGGGTTGCAATCATGTTTATCCTATCAAAGATGGCATTCCCAATATGTTATTAGCTGAACACGAAATATAGATTATTTAGATTAATATCCATTAAAAAATTTTTTTATTATACTGTAAATACTTTAAATTAAATTTTATCATACATTGTACCATTTTATTATAATATGTGTCTTATTTAAAATTATTAATACCCGATTTTATGAAAATATAATCAGCATAACAATTTCACAACGTATATTTTGGAAATTTTCTCTTAAAACCACAATTTGAAAAAAGATAAAATTAATATAATAAGGTGACTTCGAAAATAAAATATTTATTTTTAAATAAAAAATGAGTTTACAAATTAATAATAAAAATGAACAATTAATTAAAGATAAAAAATATAAAAATCCAATGGTCCATCTCTTATCGGGATCGATTTCAGGTTTACTTACTTGTTTATTACTTCAACCCTTTGATTTAGTCAAGACAAGATTACAACAGCCAACTAATCTAAGTTCAAAGTAATATTAATACTTAAATATGTTGATCAACTACAACATCATATTATATTAATAGTAATTTAGGATTGGTTAATCAAATTAAAACTATTTATCAGGAGTCGGGAATTAAAGGGTATTGGAAAGGGACTATACCTACTTTAATAAGGTATATAACTATAATGAATCTACATATATAAATATTAAACATTAAATTTATAAATTCAGAAACGTACCAGGCATAGGTTTATATTTTACTAGCTTTGAACAAACAAAAAGAGTTGCAAGTTTTATTAAAATGAACACAGCATTAAAGTATGATAATCCATATTTAACTAAGCTAGAATTATTGGGATGTGGTATTATTGCTAGAACAGGTGTTGGAATTATTATGAATCCAATTTCTGTAGTCAAAGTTAGATATGAAGTAATTATTTTTCATCAATATAATATTTATGCATGTTTTTGATATTGAATGATGTCACTATAGAGTAATTTATACAATACCCCGTCTATTTTGTCTACAATGAGGCAAATTGTAAACCAACAAGGAGTTAAGGGTATTCATTATGTTATTTATTTTATAATAATATCTTATTAATACTCTCATATATTAGGATTGTTCTCTGGATTTGGAGCAACTGCATTAAGAGATGCACCATATGCTGGTATTTATATTTATTTCTATGAATTAGGAAAAGAAAGACTTAAATGTAATGCTTTTGCAATATTTTAAAATCAAATAATTACTGAGTAATCATATAGTTTTAAATATTAATGAGAACAATCAACCCAATCCAACTATTAATCTGATATCAGGTACATATATTAAAGTATATTTCCATATATATAATTTATATAAAATACAAAAAACAGGCATGATGGCAGGCTTTCTAGCAACCACAATAACTCATCCATTTGATATGATCAAAACAAGAATTCAATTACAACCTCAAAAATACCCTAATTTACTTAAATCAGTAAGCTTAATTGCTAAAGTAAGCTTAATCATGTTTACCCATGCTATTTACTTACCAGTTTTATAATTAGGAGGAGGGAATCATGTCTTTATATCAAGGAATGATGGTTAGAACTTTGAGAAAATCTTTAAGTTCTGCTATTACATGGACATGTTACGAACAAATCGTCAGTTATATCAACTCATATTATTAATCAATATTTTTCTATTTATTTATATCTATTTATAATTTTTGATGATTTTATATTATCAAAATGGGAATAGCATCGGATATATTACCTATTTAGAATTTAAAATAAAGTATATATAACGTGATAAATTTCATTGTATTCACAATAATTGTCTCTTAATATTTATATATTCGTATATTCTTTGCATTTTTGTAAATTGGTTTATATTGCTATTATTCAAAATGTTTTTGAGAGCTAAAATGTTTAATTTTTTGTAATGAATGTGTTTCTTTTAACACAACTAATATCAAATTTAATAGCTAGTTTATAATTTAATAAAAAATAGTTCATTAGTCTTTGTTAAATCCTTTTTTTAGTTTTCCAATATACATGAAAATCATTGCAATTTCAAATAGAATATTATAATTTCAGTAATAAAAATATATTATAAAATAAAGATGACTGAAATAAATATTAAATTATTATCACTCATCTTAGAAATTTGACAATTTTTAAAATTTTTAATTATTTTAAATATTAAGGGATAGGGAAGCCTTTATGATTAACCAATTTATAAACTATCATATGATTTTGTATATGTAACCATATTGGTTGTAGTTAAACTTTAATTATAAATCTGGAGCATAGCTGTTTGTTATTATTTTAGATACTATAAGCAAAACTCTATAGTCTTGAATTAACTCATTAAGGATGATTTTACTTTTTTAATAGTGGTGAAGATTGGATGGATCAAAAACTTATTTGTATTTCAGTGCAATCTGCCAATCAATCAAAATTAATTGTCCAAGGTCATTTTTGGTCATATATTTGCATTGATCAATCAAAATATTTTATAATTTAGAGTGATGTGTGGATAATCCTATAAGATCAAATGCTTAGCCAAATTGATAGCCATATACACAGATCAACGAAAATATTAATCAAGGATTGTATCCTTGCAATATACGAATCAGGGGTAGAGGATAAAGTTACCTGATTTTATCCCCATACCCTAGGAATTTCCCAGGTCAATCACATTTAAATAAATAATAATACAATATTTGTATTTGTTAGTATTGATCTATATTTAGAAAATCAAATTAAAAAAGAGCAATTAATACCCTTATAAGGAAAAATTTGAATGCTGCTTGAGTAAACTATTCACAATGTAAAGGGGTAATGATTGGGAAGAGGAGTAGGGGGAACATATGATGGTTAATATCTTAGCCCTTTTCAACGATACCAAATTTAAAGATCTCCTTTTCTACATATACAATAATATAATTTATTTTTATTTATATCCTTTACTTTAGTGGCTTTCTTTTACTTCTTTTCCGTTTAGTTCTTTAACATATCAAGTGAATCTTGTGTTTGTTTAGCTCTGGTGTTGATTCTAATTAAACTGGGTTTAATTGTTTGTAACTTTATTAACTAATTCAATTTTCATAATCTATAACATCCACAACCAAACCCTTTAACTCAATTACGACTGATTTTGTGACACTCGAATCTTAAAAGACTTTGGATAATTAATTAATAATATAAATAATTGCATCTTTCACCTCTTGTGTTGACAGTTTTGATCTTTCTTCTATCTTTTCTATACCTATTTTCCAGTCGTATCATATGCTTAATTGATATTGAGTTGTTTCTATTTATTTAAACCCTATACTATTATACGCTAGTTATATAAATATGATCACCAAAATTTCTTCGTCAGCTGGTATGTTGCAACTTGGCAAATCACTCCCTTTCGAAAACAAATTCATCTCAAATAATAACTCTACAAGAACAGTCACCGATTTTACACTACACGCTTTACATTGTCGAATAGAAGAAGCCGTATGTCGTCTTACTACATCCCCTTTGTCCGAGCTAATATCTTCAACTAATCAGCTTTCTTCAGCAGTTCATCATCTATTTCTATGTTGTCACATGGTAAGTTTAGAGTCTGAAGCCTTGGATCACGATGGGGTTTTCAAAGAATTTCATTTAGTCCTTAAGCTAATAATCCGAGTGATAATACTTACAAAAGCATGCACTGGGATTTGGTCTTTGGATGAATCTATGGAGCATATACGTGAAGTAGCGACAGCAGTTGGAGAAAGTTGTAATAACCTAATATCTGTTATTAAATCTGAACACTTATTAGTTTCTTGTTTATTACCGAATTCATCAAATTCAACATCAGCTTCATCTGTGGGAAGCCCGGAAAAATCAGACTATCCTTTACTAGAGTTGATTGAAACAACGAATTTAGCCAAGGAAGAATTAACTAGTTTGATCGAATCGGCAAGTAATAATATTGTAAACCAAGCAGGTGATCTACTTCACGTAATTAATCAACAATCTTCGACACCATTATCCACAAATGAATTGCTTCAGTTATTATCAAAATATTGTATGAGCGTTGGTCAGTTACTATCAGTTATAGAAGATATTCGCTTATTCAAATACACCGACAGCGTCCATGAAGAGGATCGAGCTGAGCGATTAGTTCAATTTTTTTTATTAAAAAACCACATGTACAAATCTTTATTAAGTTTAATTGCATTCTGTGAAGAGATGTATCAATCTAATCAAGACAGCAGCAATCCTCATCTTATGGTTTTGGTACTTTCTGTCTTAAGATCTTCGGAAGAAATGACATCGATGACTAAGAATTTGATGAAGAACTATGATTATGACACTTATTTAATCACTAATTTCTGTTCCCTATCGCAACGAAAATTGAAAGACATGGAATTGCATAACATTAAATTAAGAGTTTTGAATTTATTTCAAATTTCCAAGGAACCCAGTTGCAATAATTCCCATTGCTCATCACCCTTGTCTCCCAATTTTCCTATGAATTCATCAAGAGGGTTTACTAATAGACTTAGAAGCATAAGTACAAGCTCTCAAAATATTACCTCGCCTTTAGAAACATCTTATAATAGCAGTTTAGACTCTAGTGAATTAAGCGACTTGAATTCATCTACAGTTGACGATTACGTTACGCTAGGTCTTCATTTTGGAAAAAATACCATCAAATCGACTACAGACGGATTCAATCTTCAAATTGATACTGAAATGGCTCAAGAGCTTATTGGACCCTTGCCTTCTCTATCTAAAGGACTAAATCGAGGCGAAACTTTATTAAAGAAGAAGAATTACTCTTTAGGAAAAGTTGATCCCACAATTGGATCTCCTACCATGGTGACAAGGAAACCAACGAATGCTTCTATGTATTCTCACACTTCCAAATCAAGCTCCATTACTAATAATTTGAAATCGATAATAACACCAATTTTCAAATCAAAGCAGCAGGTTAAACCATTAATGAACTCTACTGATGCATCATCTAATGGTGTAAATAAGTCTGGGAATAAGAAGAGAGATGTGACTTTCATAATGCCAAGTGGGAGATCTTATCATCCATCTAAAGGGTTCAATAGTTCAGATAGTAGCGGATATGTTGAAGGCAAGCTGACTAATCTTATCAAAGGAAAGTACGAATCAACGAATAATCTTTCATCTATAACAAGAAGCAATGGCTTTGAATCATCTTTTGAAGATCTTCAAGAAGTAATCATTCCTTTAAGGCCAAAGCGATTCCATAGTAATATTAATTTAAATCAATCTTTTCAATCCAAATCTCCAACCTTGTCAGCAAAATCACCCGTACTCTCATCACTCTCAGATACCACTAGAGTTAAAGGTAAAAATTATTATCAATATATGACTCCTGCTGAAGATGTGGTACAAAACAAAGAAGGGCAAATTACAATGGGAACACTAGATGCTTTAGTTGAAAGACTTACTCCTCATCACCCTAACCTAGAACCTGATCCTAGTTTTATTAACACTTTTATGCTTACCTTCAGAAGCTTTTGCACTCCATTGATTTTGTTAACAAAACTGATAAATAGATTTCAACTTGGTAATCAATCCGTTTTAAGAGATCGAACGAATCAAACTTTATCTCAAGACGAAGTTCACACAATTCAGATGAAAGTATGTACCGTTTTTATGCTTTGGCTGGAGACGTTTTTCTTTGAAGATCAAGATATGGTGATTTTGGATCCACTAGGTAAATTTTGCCCAGAGTTGATTCGATGGAACTTCAAATGGGAGGAGAGCAAGATTATGACATTAATTAAGGATAAGATATGCAAGCTATTCATTAGCCAGAATAATTCGAATTTCATGGCACCTGATAATTATCATCAAGACAATGACAGTACTGCTGCAAATTGTATCTTTTTTACTCCCCCTCCATTGATATCTTCGTCTACCCCTCCACAGCCAATTTTAACAAAATCTTTATTACTACGATTAATCGATGAATCAAATAGCTCTTTAAGCATATTGGAACTAGATCCAGTGGAAGTTGCTAGACAATTGACAATACTCGAATGCAAGAACTTTTGCAAAATTAAGCCTTTTGACTTATTTGGCAGAGACTTTACGAAAAGTAAGCTGAATCAAGGGTCCAGCTGTCAATCAATCAAATTAATGTCACAAACTTCAACTAATGTAACCAATATGGTTATAAGACATATTCTTAGCGATGTGCAGCCTAAGTTGAGAGCTAAAACCCTGAAGTTTTATATCAAGCTAGCCGATGAATGCTGTAATTTAAGAAATTACAACACTTTAATGGCCATTGTCTGCGGGTTAAACAGTACTCCAATTGCAAGACTAAAGAAGACATGGAAACTTCTAAATCAAAAGTATCATTCGATATTTGATAATTTGAAGACTCTGACCGATACTAATCGAAATTATTTTACCTATCGAAATCTGGTTAAAAGCTCTCCTACTCCTTGTCTACCTTTTCTTGGTCTCTATTTAACGGATCTAACGTTTACAGATGATGGCAATCCAGCATTCAAACCACATCCAATGGAACAAATGGATCATAACAGATCAAAGATGGTGAACTTTAGCAAATGCATAAAAACATTCAACCTTATAAAAGAAATCCTTCGCTTTCAAAGCCCGTATAATTTGATTGAAGTAATGGAAATTCAAGAACTACTTCAAGATGAGTTGGATATAAATAAATGCAGAAGGGGATTGGGAAGTAATGATATTGATTTTCTATATCATAAATCATTGAGATTAGAGCCTAAAAACTTGAATATTTAAATAATAAATGAATAATCCAATGCTGCTAATTTATAGTCTACAAAATATACACTACTGTATTTAATAAATGTACTATTACAACATATTATTTTATATAATGATTCCAAATATCATATTTCTCACTTTGGAAATCAAAGATATTTGAATTAAATATTTCATTCATCACTATATGAAAATTTTGGTATTTTTATCAAGTACATGAGATAATTATTGCAATACTCATATTTTATAAATGACACTAAACTAATAAAAATTTTATGTTTATCTTAATAAATAAAAAATCAAACATTGCGATATTGATCAGTTGTCAAATGAAATATTACTAGAATATTCTATATAAAATATAATGATATAAAGCATTTATGATAATACTAAAATGATTAAAGCAATGTATTAAGAGAATATCCATTAAGAAAAAGGGGATATAATGTTTTTGTGTATTTGATATGGATATATTTATACGATTATCTTGTTAAAAATTTAAAAACTATATTTAAATTAAATAATCCAAAAATTTTCATGTTTGGAAAATATTAATAATTGAATTAGAATCATTATTAAAATGAGAAATTTATATGGATCCAAAGTTGATATGGTGAAGAATTAAAAATCATTAGTTCACAATACCACAATATTGGGATAATTAAATAATCTGTTATTTTGAAATCTTGATGGTTCATAATTCCAATAAATTGTGAATAGTTTTAAAAGCATGAATAGTTTATTAAAATACAATTTGAATGAAACAAATATTTTTCTATTTTGATTTTCGCTGAATAGATTGATTAAATTTCGGCGAATAATGATCAAAAATATATTCAACTTGTCAACTCTTTTTCCTTGATCAAATTGCATTTTTTTTTAAAAAAATATAATTTTAATGGTATTTCATATTATTGTTAATCGCTACTACCTTTAAGATTAATTCAATTTATTCTGAATATTAACAAATCTTAAATTGATTGGCTGAACTCTTTATCAGTAACTGACTACTTTTTGCCTAATATGGAAAAAACTGATATCATCATTTGGATGAAAATTACAAAATGTTGCAATTAGTTTCTCGACATTTTCAATCTTTTATACACTTAAATTATAATGGACAATAATTTGACTAAAAAATCTAAACCGACAGCAGAGCAATCAGATTCTGAAAGCAACTCTCAAACTGAGTTAGTATATAATAACAATGAAAGAATATTGTGCTATCATGGTCCTTTATTATACGAGGCTAAAGTAAAAAATTGATAAATTTTTTTATTTTCGTATACTGTTCTTCATAATTTTTCTAGATTTTAGAAAAGAGGGATTTTACTGGTTCTGATTCCGAAGATTCAGTTCTTATTCAACCTGATAATTCAGACGAAGAGGAAACAAAGCCTATTGGAACTCATTATTTTGTACATTATAAAGGGTGGAAGCATACGTATGTTTATCATTTTATCAAATTTAAAGTATTTAAACCAACATTTGATTTAGTTGGGATGAATGGGTTCCTCAAAGTAGAATAATTAAATGGAATGAAGAAGGATTAGCTAAACAAAAGGAATTGAAAGAAGGATTAGGATTAAGACAAAAGGGTAAAACCAGCTCTGAAACTCAAACTACAAAAAGATCTACGATGACGTCAACTCGAGCGGGTGAAATCAAAGTAAATACTTATCTTCAATATTTTGTGTTAAATTAACAAAGCATTTACAGAGGAGGAAAGATTCTAACAAAACCCCCGAACCTCTTACCAACACTAAGCAAACTAATGTTCAACCAATGGAATCTAAAACTATTCCTCCTAAGTCAGATCCTGGATTTTGTTTTGAGCTTGGAGATAATCTCAAAACTTTATTAGTTAATCAATGGGAAGCAATTACTGTGGATCACAAGGTAATACTTTTATAAATATTGCTTAGTAAACTGATAGTCATTAATATTTTATCACTTTTATAGTTAACGAAATTGCCAAAGAGTCCCAATGTTAAGCAAATTCTGACTAATTATCAACAAGAGTTTAATAAAGCTCAATCAGAATCTGATAAACAGTAAGGTTTTAAGTTTGTATTATTATTTATAATTTTATTAATTTTGTAGATATCCTGTTGATTATGTGAATGAAATGGTTGAAGGAATCTATTTATACTTTGACAAACTATTAAACGTCTTACTATTATACCCTCAAGAGAGAGAACAATATGAAAAACTTATTAAGGAAAATAGCTCTCTTGAAGTAGGACAGCTTTATGGTGGGGATCATCTATTAAGGTTGTTTTTAGAACTTCCTTCATTGTTAAATCAATGCAATATTGAACCTGAGTATTTGGATAGCATCAAAAAACTTATTCAAGGCTAATAAGGTAATTTCTTTCTGTAATATTATTAATCTTAACTCACAATGTTTTCAGATACCTCGAAAACCATAAGGATGAGTATTTTTCTGAAGATTGGATAGATGCTGGTGAGCTAAAATCGTCTAGTTAATTGTATTGTGTGAAAGTTAATTGGGAAGTATTATTTTGATTTATATTTGTTTGAATGTTGTGTTTGTATTTGTTTTGTTGAAACTTATTTATGATTGTATTATTTTTGAATTTAATATTCTATCAGCTTTATTCGTTTTTAATTTATTGGATAGTTTTGTCGTATTTTACAGTCTATATTTAAGCTACTTTAAATCAAATTCAGCAGTTATTTAATTATTTAATTAAAAATTGTAAAATATAGGTATGTATTATCTTGAGTTAATTTATTCAATATATAATCTAAGATAAAATTTAAATATACCCTCATTATTAGATTTTTGAGATTATATTTTAAAGTAATATTTCAGGTTTTATTTTCTTAGTGATTATTAATATTATTGGCTTAAATGAGTGTTTTTATTTATAAATTTATATAAAATTGATTATATTTCTGTTAATATATTTTTATTAATTTAATAAGAATATTTTGATTTTCGTTTTTATATATTTATTTTATATATTGATATGTTAAATATCAACTTTTGTAGTATTTCAAAAATCTATTGTTACAATGTATTTGTGGTTATTGATAGATCATTAAAATAATAGTATAATTTTTGATTATAGTTTATTTTGTAAAAGATAATAAAGATAGTGACACAAAATTATAAATAATAGTAACAATAGTTTGGTGTTTAGATGTATTATTTATATTGGTTACTAATCTAAAGAAGTATTATTTCAAAAATATAGTTGATTTAGTTGAGTTATTTGATTAATTATGTACTCTCCTTTTCTTTGGAGCTTGAATTCATTGTGACTGACTTATTGATAGCAGCCATGAGTTCGTTAAATCTGAGGGGTTTGCTAACGTAGTCATCCATGCCAGATGCTATACATTTTTCTCTATCTCCAATCATCGCATGGGCAGTCAAAGCAACAATTGGCGTTCTATGACCAGATTCAGGTTCCCATTTTCTAATGTGTTGTGTGGCTTCAAAACCTCCCATGATTGGCATTTGAACATCCATCAAAATCAAGTCATATTTGTTATTTTTAACTGCTTCAACGGCTAGTAATCCGTTAGAAACGATGGTGGCTTTGTGTCCGAATTTTTCGAGGATTCTAACAGCTAATTTCTGGTTGACAATATTATCTTCAGCTAGGAGAATGTTCAATGGTGCTTTCTTGGCTTTGGATGAATCTGAAGGAATGATCGAATAGTTCTCCATAGCAGAATAAAGGGCATTGACCAGGTCAGGGAATTGGACGGGTTGGTTAATATATGATGAGATTCCAAGCTCGATGGAGACTTTATTACTAAAGGTGGCATATTAGGGGACATTAAGATTATTGGAACATATCGCAAACTAGATATTTCTCTGAGTTTTTCAACTATTTCCAAATCATCTACAATAAGCATATCTGTACGAGGAACTTGGGGAGTTCCTTGAGCGGCAATTACGCCTGCTTCTTCCATGGTGTGGACTACTACATAATGAAGTTGAAGGATTTCAAGCATATGAACTAGATCTGGTATATCATCTGATCGTTTAGTATCAACAACAACTACACCACGGGTTGAATATGGTGATAATCGATTCAAGCTTGCTCTACAGTAGTATTGGCTAAAGTACATTGGACAGTAAAATAAAATTGAGATCCTTTGCCAAACACACTGTGTACCCAAAGTTCACCACCCATTAGCACGACAAGTCTTTTAGAGATTGATAAGCCTAAACCTGTACCACCGTATTTACGAGTTGTTGAGCCATCTGCTTGTTGGAATGTGTCGAAAATCAAGTTGAGTTTTCCAGCGTCAATACCAATACCAGTGTCACTAACACAGAATAGCAAAGTGATTTTATCACCATGGATTTCTTTGGTTTGAGCTGTACAGACCACTCTTCCTTTGGTTGTGAATTTCACAGCATTTCCAATTAAGTTTGTAATGACTTGTTTTAATCTGAGAGGATCACCAATTAATTGATCGGGTATTGTGCCATCAAGGTCATATATGAGATCGAGTTTCTTTTGATTAGCTTTGACTGATAAAGTCTTCAAGACGCCAAAAACAGCTGAGCGTAAAGAGAATGGGATCTGCTCCATTACTAATTTGTTAGCTTCAATCTTAGAAATATCCAAAATATCATCAATAATCGTTAAGAGAGAATTGGCCATGGTTGATACAATCATAAGATTTTCTCTTTGTTGTCTTGTTAATTCAGTTTCAAGTGTTAAGGCGGTCATTCCAATGATACCATTCATTGGGGTTCTGATTTCGTGCGACATATTGGCTAAGAATTCGGATTTAGCTCTGTTGGCTAATTCAGCAGCTTCACGAGCCATTGTATTCTTTTGAATACTTTCTCTTAAAGTATATACCATTTGATTGATCTTGGTTTTAAGTGAGTCCATTTCACCTGAAGCTTCAACGGTAATAAAGCGGGTAAAGTCACCATCAGTTGCAGCGGCAGAAATTTGTGCAAATGCCCTGACTTGGGAAGTAAGATTAGCAGCCATAGTATTCACGTTGTAGGTAATTTCTTTCCAAGTTCCTGATACATCCTTTACTTGGGCTTGCACCCCAAGTTTACCTTCTGTTCCTACTTCTCGGGCAACCCTGGTTACTTCAGAAGCAAACATTCTTAATTGGTCAACCATGGTATTGATAGTATTCTTAAGATCTAAAATTTCGCCTTCAACGTTAACAGTAATCTTCTTAGATAAATCACCAAATGCTACAGCTTTACAAACATTAGCAATATCTCTAACTTGAAGAGTAAGATTGGAAGCCATCGTGTTCACATTGTCGGTTAATTCTTTCCAAGTGCCGCCAACGTCTTTCACATATGCTTGTCCACCAAGTTTACCTTCTGTTCCTACTTCTCTAGCAACACGAGTTACTTCTGAAGCAAACATACGTAGCTGATCAACCATAGAGTTAACTGTATTCTTTAACTCCAATATTTCTCCTTTAACATTCACTGTGATTTTGCGAGATAAATCACCACAAGCAACTGCAGTGGTTACTGCAGCAATGGAACGCACTTGACCCGTAAGATTAGCAGCCATAATATTTACGTTATCTGTGAGATCTTTCCATGTACCACCAACGTCTTTGACTACGGCCTGACCTCCCAATTTACCTTCGGTTCCGACTTCAAGCGATACACGGGTAACTTCAGTGGCAAAGGTCTGTAATTGATCCACCATGGTATTTATTGTGTTTTTCAAATCCAGCATTTCACCTTTGACATTAACGGTGATTTTCTTCGAGAGATCACCTCGAGCTACTGCTTTACTGACGTTCGCAATATCCCTGACTTGGGCAGTTAAATTGGCAGCCATGGTGTTTACATTGTCTGTTAATTCTTTCCATGTACCACCGACGTCTTTGACATGAGCTTGGACACCCAGTTTACCTTCGGTACCCACTTGGAACGCCACCCTTGTTACTTCTGCAGCAAAAGTCCTAAGTCGGTCAACCATAGAATTGACTGTTGTTTTTAATAAGTGTATCTCTCCCTTTACATCGACCGTAATCTTTTTAGACAAATCACCATCTGCTACAGCTGTGGTGACCTCGGCAATTGATCGTACTTGACTTGTGAGATTGGCAGCCATAAGATTTACATTGTCTGTAAGATCCTTCCATGTACCTGCTACATCTTTAACAACAGCTTGACCTCCGAGTTTTCCTTCTGTTCCTACTTCGAGTGAAACTCTGGTCACTTCAGTAGCAAAGGTCCTCAGTTGGTCAACCATCGTATTAATAGTGTTCTTCAAGTCTAGGATTTCGCCTTTGACATTGACTGTGATCTTTTTAGAAAGATCTCCAGTTGCAACGGCTTTACTTACATTTGCGATATCCCTTACTTGTGCTGTGAGATTAGAGGCCATGGTATTTACACTATCTGTCAAAACTTTCCATGTTCCTCCGACTCCGTCGACTTCTGCTTGAGCACCAAGTTTACCTTCTGTACCTACTTCATGTGCGACACGAGTAACTTCAGCTGCAAACATTCTTAGTTGGTCAACCATGGTATTGATGGTTACTTTGAGTTCTAGAATTTCACCCTGAACAGAAACAGTCACTTTTTGAGAAAGATCACCACAGGCAACAGCTGTACAAACAGTAGCAATATCACGCACTTGAGCAGTCAAATTGGAAGCCATTAAATTGACATTATTGGTCAAATCTTTCCAAGTACCACCTACATCTTTGACAATGGCTTGTCCTCCGAGTTTTCCTTCTGTTCCTACTTCAAGTGATACACGAGTTACTTCAGTAGCAAAAGTTTGTAATTGGTCAACCATAGTGTTAATGGTATCTTTAAGGTCACGAATTTCACCTTTGACATCAACAGTGACTTTTTTGGACAAATCGCCGCGAGCTACAGCTTTACTAACATCGGCAATATCACGTAC
>JNEM01008435.1:0-13530 GCA_000697335.1 Conidiobolus incongruus B7586 | reverse complement strand
CAGAAGCTTCAAGACGTCTCAAGTAGTTATCCAAGGGACAGGATTCACCCAAGTACTTGACGTGGGAACCATCGGGTTGGAGACGACCAGCTTGACGAGCAGCGATGTAGTCGGCACGATCGAGCTTGGTGAAACCCCACTTCTTGGAGATAACGATCTTTTGTTGACCAGGGAACTTGTACTTGCAACGGCGGAGACCTTCGACGACGACGGCCTTGTTGGCATCCTTGGTACGGACAGACAAGATGATTTGGCCAATGTCGACACGAGCGACGACACCGTTGGGCTTACCAAAAGCACCTCTCATACCGGTTTGCAATCTATCAGCACCGGCACAGGACAACATCTTGTTGATACGGATAACGTGGTAGGGGTGGACACGAATACGCATGTGGAAAGAGTCCTTACCAGACATCTTGGTGATGTACTTGTTAGCACAGATACGAGCAGCTTCCAAAGCTTCAGAGGAAAGTTGTTCGTATTCGTTGGAGATCAAGTGGACACACAAGGGGAATTCATCGACACCAGCCTTCTTACGACCTAAATCGTAAATTCTGATCTTAGGATCGGGAACACCACGGCAGTAACGAGACTTGGGGTAAGGCTTGTTCTTACAATAACGATAACAACGAGCAGGACGACGACCCATTTTGATAATAACTAGAAAAATTCAAAATTAAAACGGTTAAAATGAATTTAAAAATACAAGAGAAAAGATAAATAAAGAATAAACAGCAAATAAGACTGAATAATTTAAATAATTAATTAATCAATTGATTAGTAATCAAATGGAAATCATTGTGTATAAAAGTATATTACTCAAGTTGGGAACCTTATATTCAAAAACATAAATAAGGAAAATTTGTATTAGTAATCAGTGATTCAAATAGAGGTGTGTTTGAAGTTGATCAACTATTATCACTGACTCGAAATTTTTGAATTTTTCAACATATTTTAATCTCCTAATTAAATTATCATGTTTTGTGTCTTTGATATTGCTCATTTTGCTGTTTTAGTTTTGTAAAGTAGTAGGTGTATTTACCTGCTACACGGGTATGGCCAATTAAGGGGGGAAATTTATTATCACATACTGAAATTTTTTATATATGAAATTGAATATAATTATGGGATAAAATATAAATTGTGGGATTATATTAATGATTTAATTTTTTGAATTTCAATTATCACATTTTTTGGGGAAATTTGAAAAGTTTTGTATGCAATATGAAGAAACTGTACTCAATAAAAAAAAAATATTGAAAATAACTAAATTAAACAAAATATATGTTAATATAATAAAATCGAAAAACATATTTGATAAACTATGTTATCATAATTCATTGAATAGTTTTAATGTGCCTTGTTTTTTATACTGGAAATTGGAAGTACACCATGATAATTACAAATTATTTTTCATTTATTTATTATGATTGATTAATTACCTTTTCAAAGTCAGAAGGAGATCTGTATTATCTAATTTTAAACCTTAATATTACTAAATATAAATTGAGTATCTCTCAAGTTTTTTAATTGTGAATAGAAAATTGAAATAATATATAAATACATTGTTATATTTATATAGATTATTAGGATGTAAATATTATATCAAGTGAACAAATAGATCTTATTAATATACCATACTTTCAATTTTTCAAAATTATTTTTGGTGTAATGCCAAATATATGAATTTTATCACTTTTTATGATTTAGATATTTTGCATAACAAATTCGATAAATGGTAAGATTTTTTAACAAGATACTTGTTATCATTTGATTCTATGTTTTGAATCATCAATACTACCTGATATTTAGTGATAATATATTGTAATTTTAAAGTTAGAATTTAAATAAAATTCATTTCAACTATTTGAAACAGCCTATATTTTAATAAACTAAGTTGAAAATTAAACTTTTGAAGTGATTCAATTCTTAAGAACGATATAACTTTTTGAACAAAAAAATTTACATAAAAATGTATCAATATCAACCTATTAGAATGAACCAATTATATCTATCTGGTGAGAATAGATCAACCAATCAGGGGGTAGTTCATTGGATTTAATTTAAATCCATTTAACAAATGTTTAGAGTTTGTTGAATAATTAAGAATTAGTGATATTTAACTATTGATGCTTTTGGTAAGGTAAAAATTCAAAGGTATTTCTAATGGTATAATATAGAATACTTGAATTTCTGTTATGTTTCAATGATGTTTAATTATTCTAGTTTCGGCGATTATATTAGAAATTTAATTCAATACAATTCTAATAAAGCTCAAGATTTAAGGGGGTAAACTGAGCTCAAATGTTGAAGGCAGGATAAATGATGGTAACTATGATATCATGAAGGTGATTGGTTCAAGCGATAATTGATGGAAATTCAAGGTTATTTGTGATTTAATTAATTTTTCTAGTGAAATAACAAACTCAAATTAAATTCCCATTAAAATATATCTTGATTAAATTTTGTAACCTTAATCATACTCAGTTACATTGTTAATGCTCTTTAATCAAATCCCTCAATCATATCATTATTAAAAATATCTATCGCACAAAAGCTCTTTTCATTATCTATTCAATTTACCATTCATAGTATTAACATTAGTCATTTAAACTATCCAAAGAAGAGTTAATAGTCATTTCATAAAGATGAGACCTCGTGAACATTATCAGCATGTACCCATTAGCTCTTCGGAAAATTTAGAGCATTTCTCTAATTTAGTTAATAATAATAATAACTTTGAAGAAAACGATAATAATCTATTCAATGACGACGAGATAAATCAATATATACGTAATAATAATAATATGGACGACGAAGATAAAGAGGAAGAGGATATAGATGTTCCGGAAGATCAAGAGGAAGAGGAGATGGATATACCAGATATTGAAGAAGAAGAAGAAGAAGAATTTGATTTTATTGAAGACGATATATTTTACGAAACTCCTAGTGTTATTGACTTGAATGAGGAGGACCCTTTCCGGGAACAAGTAATGAACGATAGAAACCCATATCGAGATGCAATCTTTCACAGCTCAGGACCTAATCGCAGTTCAAGATATTCAAATGATTATCAATTAGGCACTAGTTCTCGTTTACGAAATCAAGGAAATCACAATGATAAATCCAACTTAGAAACAATTTTTTGGGAAGCTGCAGAGTTTATTTTGAATTACGTTCCAACACAAGATTTATCGTTTAAAACACATTCACTTTCTTTTCTTCAGCCTGGAAGAACATTCACTGGCTCGCAAAATTTAATTTCAGATAGTCATATCCCTGTTGATAAGGAAAAATGGGAAGTAAAAGTTGCCATTCATTCGACAAACCCTGAGCAAGGAACTATTGTAGGGTTAATGGAAGCACTCAATGTACCTTCAGCGGCGACAACTGTAATTACCTATTGGGAGGGAGAGATCATAGATTTTGTTAATTTTACTATGAGAACTAAAAAGTGGTCCGCAGACTCAGAGGTTGATTTATTCCATTGGAAGATGTTTCAACCTTTTAAAAACTTTGATCCAAGGTAATTTATTTATATTTAGTTTAATTCTATCTTTATTTAAATACTTTTTAGTGAAGAGAATATCCAAAATATTTATGAAAACTATATTTTTATGAGATGGAAAGGTATCATCAATATTCATTTCAAATTCTATATTACTGTTACTAATTTGTATTGATCAATATAGAAAAATTTTTCGTTAATGTCTCCCCGACAGAAAGTGGGCTTACTATTGCTGGTTTCTATTATATTTGTATTAGGAGGATAGATGGTCACATTGAAGGTAAATATTTAACTTAACTCAACCTGCACCTTAGATACTCACCTTAATCACTATTAGGCTTATATTATGAACCAGGACTTACTCCCTTCCAAAAACTGAGTCTTCAACCAAGTCTACAGGGCAATGGTCTAAATTTTAGTGAATATGCATTTGCCTAACCCATAACAGTCCTCTTGTACTACTACAATATCTTTATCTATAATTTTCCTACATCTGTAGTTATGCTAATCTGTATTTATTGTACACATTTTCTAATTATATAAAAATAAAAATGAAAAGATCAAAAATTATATAATTATAGTGAAACAAAAAATCGCTTTGATAAAAGTAATTTAGTAGGTAGTAAAACTAAAGAAATTTATGAAATATTCTGAAATTCGAATTCAAATAAAGTGGTTTATATTGGATTTGTTGTAAAGTAGAAGAAAAGTGCTAACAGATTATAGCTCAGTTGGTGGAGCGGGAGACTGTTCAAAGAGCTGTAATCTCTAGGTCACTAGTTCAATTCCGGTTGGTTGGATTTTTATACTTTTAATATATTACTTCACTTTTTGATTATAATATTTATTATTCAAATTTTGAAATTTCAAATACATTTATTTTATAAAACTATTTCAATTGGTTAGTTTCTAATTTCTCAAAATGATTTCTAGCCATTTTAATGTTGAGTAATGTTGCAGCAGATTCTAAGGTTATAATGTTAAAAGTTATAAAAAAATTTGAAAATTATGACTTACGAATTGAAGGATCAGACATAATCAATAGAACGTAGGTATTATTGGTTAAAACATCCACGAAAGCAGTGAAATTAGGATGTCTAATTTCCATGTTTTTAAATTGAGACTGGGATTTACTAAAAAAAACAGTCAATATATAGGGGTATGACTTGTTTAAACGGTTATTATATACCTGCAGCTTAATTTAAACTGTTTAATAATGTTGCTAATCTTTTCAAATCGATGTGTGTCCATATTGCTAGAATTATTATTATGTTCAGAATAGTGGGAAATGACAAGGAACGTCGTCTTTTCGAATAGAACAATCTCTTCAGCTTCACATATACTTGAAAACTTTTTTAAATGGGACTCTAATAACTTGACATTTGGTACAAGACTATAAACAATAGAAGACCATGCCTATAAGCAAGCATTAATATTTGGTGACATATAAATCAATAATGCTTTATATTACCTGATATAGAGTTTCATCCCAAATAGAGGTTTTAAAAGCGCTAATTTCTAATGGTTGACTAAGATTCTTCAATTCTTGCACTCTTTGTTCAAAAATCTAAATTTAATTAATTTCAATCCCAGTGAATATTATTAAAAAATAAATTACATGATCTCTCAAATCCTCTTGAACTAAATCCATTTTATGTATCAAACAGAAAATTTTAGCATCTTTAGAGTTAGCTTGGATAGCTTCGATACAAGTATGATAATATTGGAAATCTTTTACAGGATCTCTACTTTCAACGTCAAATACATAAATCAAAACTTCGACATTTCTAAAAATATGATCTTTTTGACTAGTAAAGTAATTTTCCATAAAAGCTTCTTGACTATTAAAATAAAATAAAATAAATATTTTAGTTCAAATAATAAAATAATTAAATACCCTCCACAGTCCCAAAGATTTAAAACCAAATTACCTAAAAATCTTACGTGGGAATGTTCCACATCAACTAACGTTGATAAAATCATTAGTTTAGTCATAAGTTCAATGAATCCTAAGCTTACGAGTAGCACCCAATCTTCTAGTATCCCTAGCGATATAATTGGAGAAAATGATAGACCTCATAGAAGTCTTACCACTTCCACTCTTTCCCATTAATAAAACCTAATACATAAATTAGCTGTTTAATTGATATATCCTTTTTTATAACTGTGTTACTTTTTTCTTCATTTTTATTTTCTTGGATTGAATTAACCTTCATCATTTGTCTAATTTGTTTCATTAAAATCATATATTCATACATTGATATTGGAATTATGGGAAAAATTATATTTCTTTACATACATTTTTAAATATTAATTACCATCTTAGCATTTAATAAATGCTAAAATAAACAGAACATTAATTATCGTTTGAATGATAATGTTGTCAAATAAAGGTTACTTGAGTTTTGATTTATTCAAAAAATTATTTAAATTGTTGAATTGTTTTATGTTGATATGATCTGAATTGATGGAATATATAATTATATCTAAAGTTAGCAATCATCACAAATGATAATCTATTACTAGTACAAATTAATTTAAAACACATATTAAATTTGTATTTATATGATTTAGACATTAATTATAATGATTAATGAGTATCAATTTTTGTGAATAAATAATTTCAAATTATTATACCTCAAATTCATTCCAATTTATTTTATTTGATATGGTACTTACAGATTTTTTCTAAACTATCATTAACAATTAGAAGTATTTGGTTATTATTTTCTCAGAATTTTGTATTTTAAAAATTCAAAATACAGCTAAAACGAATAGCATTAAAACATATTATCATTGACTAAATATTTTGTATTTAATATAAATTCACTAAATTTTATATCTTTAATTTATTTAATAATGAAATCAAAACCTAAACTAAATACCTATACTTCTATTGATAAAGCTAAATTGTCAAATTTTCAAACTTTATTAAAAGATTATATTGATTCAAATAGCTCAAAAACTCCGCCTTTTACCAAGTTAGACTTAATTAATATTAAAAACTACTTAATTGATTTGGAGTTGGAGTTAAATAGTTCTACTAATCAAATCGATGAAGATACTAAGAAATTTAACCATTATATAAGGAAACGGTTGAGGGGAAATGCTGATAACTTGTCAGATTCCGAAATTGAGGAAGATGAAGCCAATGTTGAAAATGAAGACCAGAACAGAAATAAATCTAATAACAACGAATTTAAACCTGTGTTAGAAGATAAAAAGAGTAAGAGAACGCGCACAATGATTGTGAAAACTGAAGATGATCTATTAAAACCTCCTATTCCAATTGGTAACAAAATTTATTTGTTTTATTTTTAATTATATTTATTGTCGTCATTTTAGTTAAAGAAGAAACTCCTGAAAGAGAACTTAGATCTAGGTAGATATGTTTTATTTGAAACATTATATATTTTTTTGAACTTTACTTTCATACTAATAATATTAAAAGTTCTAGATTAAGGTCGCGGTCAAATCGAAATACACCTGTCTTAGGTATTTGCATAGTTCGATTGTGAATTCAGAAATAAATATCAATAAACTGACCTTTTTTAGAGCCTGAATTATTACCTCCCTCAGTGAAAGAGAAGGCAAAAGCTTCCCCCAGAAGAAATAACAAGAGTAAACCAAGCAAAATATTGGTAACTCTGATAATATAAAATCTTCTTTTTGCAGTATTAAATTATGATTTTAATAGTCAAATCGCCCGACGCCATCCTCAGAAGTATCTAATCTGGAAACTAATGAAGCACTTCGCTCGCCACTTCCTCCTCGTGTATCTAGAATAAGTCTTGAGGCGATTAAAACTAAAATACAGGAAGCAATCCAACTCAAACCACTTCCTCCACGACCTGTTGGAGTGCAATGCCAATCAAAGCTATCGGATGCTTTATTAGAAATTGAGGAAGATTTTACTAAGCAGAATAGTACTAATCAAACACCTATTACTACATTTTATAATTGGTTGGATCCATATCTAAGAAATATCACTGAAGACGACCTCAAAATACTTCAAACTCAGGTAACTAGCTTATTTTTTGAAGTGATAATGTTAACTCATCAATAACTAGAATGACATTGAGCCATATCTTGTAACTCCTCCAGTTGGAAAGCATTATAAAGAACGATGGAATGAAAAAGATCGCAAACTGTCAGTCTCTAGCAAAGATGGCACAATATTGGCTCCTGATCAACCATCCACATCATTAGCTGGGCCTTTTTCAACTCGATTGTTCGCTGCACTTCTTCAGGAGCAGATAGATATGCCTCCACCTCCAGAAGATGATACAGAAGATGAAGGGACCGAGCAAAATCAGAATCAAACTCCATCCACACAAAACGTGAATCCATTTTTGACAATGATTTCGAAAAGAGAGTCCGTCGTGAACTCCTCTTCCTTGGACTTATCCAAGAGGAGGATCTTGAGAATCCTGCTGAAACTGAAGACACGCCGGTTGTTGCAGAACTTAAGAAACTACAAAAGCAGCTTCGTGAGCAAGTGCGTGTCAACCAACAACGTAAACACCGATTACTTCAAATAGCTCAGGAGCATATCGCTTATCAAGAATATTCAGCAATTTTGGATGAATTGGACAAGACTATAGAGCAGTGCTATCTTAAACGTCTTAAATCTCTCAGAGCAAAGAAAAAGAAATTGACTTCGCTTCGGCCGCTTTCCGAATCGACACTTGCGGCTCTCGATCGAAGACAGAGGTTCCTTGCAGCTCTTTCACCCCTCTTCAAGAAAGAGAATTATGATCTGCCCAAGGAATCAATATATAAAGATATTGTGTCGTGTGATGCTGCTGACGAAGAACAGTTCAAATCTGATTAAAATTAATCAAGGTTATTGAACTAATTGATCCATCTGATAAAAATAATAATTTTAGATTATTTAATCTGTTTATAGGGGTCAATTCTATTATTTGATAAATGTGAATTATATCATCGCTATTAGCATAGTTTCTCATATTTTTTTAATTATTGAATAAAATTTCAAAAAATTATAAATGATTATTAATAGTCGAAACAACATTAGTAATCATCAAGGATAAAGGAGATTTGGATTATCAAATTGAAATGTGTATTGGCATGTTCAAATGAATATTAAGTAATATTTTTTAAAATCCGGAATCATATTTTATTAAATACAGAAAGTTAGAATATCTCAAAATCAACCACGCTCTATAGTCTACATTGAGTTTTCTATCATATTTAAATTCAATCGTTTATATTTTAATAAATTAACTTTTCAATATTTAGATTTTTGAATTCAAATATAATTTATAATTATATCTCTGATTATATAATTGTATATTCAATCTTAGTTTAATGTTATGTTTATTATACACTAAAGATATCAATATCAAGTTAATCCATAGTATTGTAATTAATTTAAATCTAATATTTATTCAAGTTAGCATTTTATAGAAAATATCATTACCTTGTAATATAAACTTTGCGAAATATATTACATTATTGAATTAATATATTTAAATTCTGAAATTAATGATTTTTAAATAAGATAATTATTATTTATTATTCTGTGTAGTAAAAATTTGATATCAAATTCAAAAATTGTTAAATTATTTTATAACGAAATTTATAATAATTTATTTCAAATGATGTTAATATTGTAAAATGGAATTATATATATTGAATAGAACTATGTTATGAAAAAACTACTTGAGGAGAGTCGAGATGTTACTATATTAATAATTTAATTGGTTTAATATGAAAGTTCTATATAAGCATATTACTTAAAATGATTTGATACTTAATCCAAATTATTGATTAAAAAAATGAAAATGAAAAAAATAAACTACATCAGCAGAACGGACTCTCCGACTGGGAATTGAACCCAGGTCACCCGCGTGACAGGCGGGGATACTCACCACTATACTATCGAAGATTAGTAATTTCATTTTAAGTTCTTTTTGTTTATAATCTCTAACTATTATTTTATTCTTTATTGTTATCTTAAACAATTAATTTTCGTATTCTTTTTTTATACTATTTATTTTATTCTTTTTCATTTTTTCGTTTATATTTCCTATCCTTTTATTTCTATAATATTTTAATCTTTTATTTTCGATTTCTTTGAAATCTTTCGCTCTTGTTATCTCATTTTAATCAATATTTTATGGAATTAATTCACATTTTATTCATTGTTTTAATTATTTGTTTTGTAATCATACTATTTTTTTCTACTCTAATTTTTTATTTTTTTGATCTTAAATGGTTTTGCTATTTTTTATTAAATAATTTTATACATTTTAACTTCTTATTATCCCAATTTTTATATCTACACATGGAACAAAAATCCTATTTGATCGTTATTGTAATTTTTATTTTTCACTGTCTTTGTATTAATTCGTAATTGTGATTTTGCTAATAAGTAACTATTTTGCTAATATTTTACATGTTGTAATAAAAATTTTTGATGATACATCAAAATAATATTTATAATGTTATTTTTATTTTAAGAAGTTATTTCCCGATGGTTTTTTCAATTAACTGTAATCGAAAGATTGTTTCTAAAGTTTGTAATGGGTGTAAGCTGTTATTAGGATATAGAAATGTTTTGTTAATGTTTGACTTTTAATAGCATTAATCTGATTGTTTTTATTCATAATTATATTCGAAATATTGTCTTATGTCACAAAATATATTTTTTCCAATTTGATTGGTATATTTATAAAGTAAATTTTTATTTTTTCTTATATTTATTATAAAATATTACATATTTTTAGTTATATTAATTTTTCATTAAGTACATATTATTATTAATGATTCTATTTTAATATGAAAGGTTGTGTTAACTTGATTATTTGAATATATTCAAATTAAATTTTCATCTCAATACTTTATACTTTTCGTGTTGAATCATGATTCGTCCAACAAAGTCTCAATTAAGCCCCAATGCCCATTATCAAAGTCCTTTCTGAGAAAATGAAAGTCGATTCAACACGTCAACATTATCCATAATTTTTGTTATTAATATTATTATCATATTAAATCAAAATATTTTGACGTGTTAAGCTTTATTGATGCTTAGTTATTCTCATCTAAAAATATTAGATCTTCAGGAATGGCTTGATTAATCAAATGAATGATTACTTAATCGCGATTGACAGCAAATCCATATATAAATGATGGATAAACGCAATTATTTGAATTTATTGGATTAGTAATTCAAAATAAAATTCAGCATTAATATATCATTATTATCATTAATATAGTACAACACTCTTTCATCAATTGAATTAGATTTTGAATTATTAATTTTATAACTGATGGAAAAGAGTTTTTTAAAGACCACTAAGGAGGTCTTGGACTACTTTAATGTGGATCCTGAAAATGGGCTATCCAACGCTCAAGTGGAAGCTAACCGCAAAGAGTTCGGTACCAATGGTAAGTATTTTATATATGTTCAATAGTTGCATTTTTTAATTATAAAATAAACAGAATTGCCACCTGAAGAACCCACACCTCTTTGGGAAATGATTTTAGAACAGTTTCAAGATCAACTCGTCATCATCCTCATCATTGCTGCCATCATTTCTTTCGTTTTAGCCTTCTTGGAAGAGGGAGAACAGACTTTAACAGCTTTTGTCGAACCTTTGGTTATTGTGTTTATTTTGATCGCTAATGCTACCGTTGGTGTTATTCAAGAGAGTAACGCTGAAAAGGCCATTGAGGTAAATTATAATGCGCATATTCAATTAATGTATTAATAATATGATTTAGGCTCTTCAAGAATTCAGTCCTGAAGAAGCTG
Source organism: Conidiobolus incongruus B7586 (assembly GCA_000697335.1). NCBI lineage: Eukaryota > Fungi > Entomophthoromycota > Entomophthoromycetes > Entomophthorales > Conidiobolaceae > Conidiobolus > Conidiobolus incongruus. Next base: position 2,242 of record JNEM01008435.1, on the reverse strand, counting down.
TGGTTGTCAGAGATGGTCAATCCATTAAGATTCGCGCTGGTGATATTGTTCCTGGTGATATTTTAGAATTGAGTATTGGTGATCGTATTCCTGCTGATGCCAGATTGTTGGAAATTCACTCTAGCTCTTTGCGCGTCGATCAAGCTATCTTAACTGGTGAATCTGTTAGCGTTAACAAGGACCCCGCTCCAATTCATGATGAAGGTGCTGTCAAGCAAGATCAAACCAACATTTTGTTCTCGGGTACTACTATCTCGCTCGGAAAAGCTACTGCTATCGTAGTTGCCACTGGTTCTAACACTGCTATTGGTGATATTCACACCAGCATCACCTCCCAAATCTCTGAAAAGACTCCTCTTAAGAAGAAGCTCGACGACTTTGGTGATATGTTAGCTAAAGTCATTTCTGTGATCTGTATTTTGGTCTGGTTAGTCAATATCCGTCACTTTAACGATCCTGGTCACCACGGCTGGCTCAAGGGTGCTGTCTACTATTTCAAGATCGCTGTCGCTTTGGCTGTTGCCGCCATTCCCGAGGGTTTAGCAGTCGTTATTACCACGTGCTTGGCTTTAGGTACTCAGAAGATGGCTAAGAAGAATGCTATTATCCGTAGCTTGCCATCTGTTGAAACTTTGGGATGCACTAGTGTTATTTGTTCTGATAAGACCGGTACTTTGACTACCAATCAAATGTCAGTCTCCAAGGTGATGACCATTTCTTCCAAAGATGGTGAAATTAATGAATACTCTGTTAACGGCACCAGCTATGGTCCCAATGGTGATATTATTGACGCTGATGGCAAGGTTTTATCTTATCCCTCCACCACTTCTCCTGCTATCTTACAAATTGCTGCCATTTCTTCCCAATGTAACGACTCTCATCTTTCTTATGACTCCAGCAGCGGTAATTATTCCAGCACTGGTGAGCCTACTGAAGCTGCCCTAAAGACTTTGGTTGAAAAGCTCGGAACTAACGATTCTAAGTTCAATGAATCTCTCGCCTCCATGAGTCCCAAGGCTCGTGTTATGGCCTGCAACCAATATTTTCACGATCAGTACAAGCGTATCGGTACTTTCGAATTTTCTAGAGATCGTAAATCTATGTCTGTTATCGTCAATGAGGGATTCAAGAACCACTTATTTGTCAAAGGTGCTCCCGAATCCATTTTGGAACGTTCTACCAAGATTCGTCTCCACGATGGCCACGTTATTCCCTTGACTGAAGAACTTAAGCAAGTTATTACTGCTCAAGTCTTGAAGTATGGTGGTAAAGCTAGTCTCCGTGTATTGGCTTTGGCTTCTTTAGACGATCTCAATCCCGAGCACTTGGCCAAATGGGATATTCACGATCCTACCAAATTTATCGAGTATGAACAGCATTTGACTTTCACTGGTTTAGTTGCTATGATGGATCCTCCCCGTCCTGAAGTCAAGTCTGCTATTGAAAAGTGTGTTACTGCCGGTATCCGTGTTATTGTTATAACTGGTGATAATAAAAATACTGCTGAAGCTATCTGTCGCTCCATTGGTGTCTTCGAACAAGATCAAGATTTAACTGGATTATCTTATACTGGACGTGAGTTCGACAATATGACCCCTGAAGAGAAGCGCCAAGCTGTTGGCAGAGCTAATCTTTTCTCTCGTACTGAACCTACTCACAAGAGTGAATTGGTCGATCTTTTACAATCTCTTGGTCATATTGTTGCTATGACTGGTGATGGTGTTAATGATGCTCCCGCTTTGAAGAAGGCTGATATTGGTATTGCCATGGGATCCGGTACTGACGTTGCTAGACTTGCCTCTGATATGGTTTTGGCTGATGATAACTTTGCCTCCATCGAAAAGGCTGTTGAAGAAGGTCGTGCCATCTACAACAACACCAAGCAATTCATCAGATACTTGATCAGTTCCAATATTGGTGAAGTTGTTTCTATTTTCTTGACTGTTATTTTGGGTATGCCCGAAGCCCTTATTCCCGTTCAACTCCTCTGGGTGAACTTAGTTACTGACGGTTTGCCAGCCACTGCCCTTGGTTTCAATCCTCCCGATCATGACATTATGAGAATGCCACCCAGAAAGGCTTCTGAACCTATTGTTGGTCCCTGGTTGTTCTTCCGCTATATGGTCATTGGTACCTATGTTGGTTGTGCTACTGTCTTCGGTTACGCTTGGTGGTTCATGTACTATACCGGTGGTCCCCAAATATCATTCTATCAATTGACTAACTTTCACAAGTGCTCTAC